>JAWQEG010003631.1:0-15000 GCA_033782935.1 Petrolisthes cinctipes | reverse complement strand
TCACCAAATTATGGAAAAAAAATTTTACACTTGTACAGACATAAAATTATTACAGTAAATAAATCACGTGTATGTTTGTGTATTGATAGTGGTGTGTGTGTGTGTGTGTGTGTGTGTGTGTGTAATAGTGGTGTGTGTGTGTGTGTAATAGTGGTGTGTGTGTGTGTGTGTGTGTAATAGTGGTGGTAGTGTTGATAGTGGTGTGTGTGTGTAATAGTGGTGGTAGTGGTGTGTGTGTGTGTGTAATAGTGGTGGTAGTGGTGTGTGTGTAATAATGGTGGTAGTGGTGTGTGTGTAATAATGGTGGTAGTGGTGTGTGTGTGTGTAATAGTGGTGTGTGTGTAATAATGTTGGTAGTGTTGGTAGTGGTGTGTGTGTAATAATGGTGGTAGTGGTGTGTGTGTGTGTAATAGTGGTGTGTGTGTGTGTAATAGTGGTGGTAGTGTTGGTAGTGGTGTGTGTATTGATAGTGGTGTGTGTGTGTGTGTGTAATAGTGGTGGTAGTGTTGGTAGTGGTGTGTGTAATAGTGTTGGTAGTGGTGTGTGTGTGTGTGTGTGTAATAGTGGTGGTGTTGATAGTGGTGTGTGTGTGTGTGTAATAATGGTGGTAGTGTTGATAGTGGTGTGTGTGTGTGTGTAATAATGGTGGTAGTGTTGATAGTGGTGTGTGTGTGTGTGTAATAGTGGTGGTAGTGTTGGTGTTATTGTATTGGTGGTAATGGTAGTGTTGGAAGAGGTATTACTGCAGTAGTAGTGTTGGTAGAGGTGGTGGTAGTGTTGGTAGAGGTGGTGGTAGTGTTGGTAGAGGTGGTGGTAGTGTTGGTTTTAGAAGAGGTATTACCGCAGTGGTGGTAATGCTGGTAGTGATGGTGTTCCTGCAGTAGTGGTGGTAGTGGTGTTACTGCAGTGGTAGTAGTAGTAGTGGTGGTGTTGTTGGTAGTTGATGCAGTAGTGGTGGTAGTGGTGTTACTCCAGTAGTAGTAGTAGTGGTGGTGTTGTTGGTAGTTGATGTAGTAGTAGTAGTAGTGGTATTACAGTAGTAGTAGTACTAGTAGTAGTAATATTGTTGGTATATATATAATATTATCCAAACACTTCTTGTGATGCATACACCATATACAGGAAGCCGTCCTCATGGTGATGTTGTTCATATACCTGTAACAACAACACATTAATAATACACACACTACATATTTTGAATTAAGGGGGTGTGGGGAGTAGGGGGGGACTGGGGGGGTGCAGGAATAGGGGGACAGGCTTGGGGGTGCGGGAATAGGGGGACAGGCTTGGGGGGGACTGGGGGGGTGCAGGAATAGGGGGATAGGCTTGGGGGGGGACTGTGGGGGTGCGGGAATAGGGGGACAGGCTTGGGGGGGGACTGGGGGGGTGCGGGAATAGGGGGACAATCGTTACATAACGGACAGAAAGTCCGGTACTTGACAATTTTATCCGTACTAGGTGGCAGTGTCTTGTTGTTATTATTATTATTATTGTTATTGTTATTGTTATTATCAGTAGTAGTAGTAGTTTTTTTAGTTGAGTAAAAGAGAGGGAAAGAGAAAAAGACTTATAGCTGAGTAAAAGAGAGAGAGAGAGAGAAAAAAAGACTTATAGCTGAGTAAAAGAGAGATAAAGAGAAAGACTTATAGCTTAGTAAAAGAGAGAGAAAGAGAAAAAGACTTATAGCTGAGTAAAAGAGAGAGAGAAAAAAAAAAGAGAGAGAGAAAGAGACTTATAGCTGAGTAAAAGAGAGAGAGAAAAAAAAAAGAGAGAGAAAAAGACTTATAGCTGAGTAAAAGAGAGAGAGAGAGAGAAAAAAGAGAGAGAGAGAAAAAGACTTATAGCTGAGTAAAAGAGAGAGAGAGAGAAAAAGACTTATAGGTGAGTAAAAGAGAGAGAAAGAGAAAAAGACTTATAGGTGAGTAAAAGAGAGAGAAAGAGAAAAAGACTTATAGCTGAGTAAAAGAGAGAGAAAGAGAAAAAGACTTATAGCTGAGTAAAAGAGAGAGAAAGAGAAAAAGACATAGCTGAGTAAAAGAGAGAGAGAGAGAGAGAGAAAGAGAGAGAGAGAGAGAGAGAGAGAGAGAAAAAAGAGAGAAAAAGACTTATAGCTGAGTAAAAGAGAGAGAGAGAGAGAGAGAGAGAGAGTAGTCATACCTGAGCCAGAGTGCTGGACACATTGGCCAGCGAGCGTTGGTTGATTAAAAGAAAGAACGCCTGTGTTGGGTGTAACTGCAATCGTCTCCTGTAAATATAAAACAAACACCAATGTAATACTTTTTGTACCCATTATTATTTATTACCTGTAACCTAATATTTACCCATAAAAAAAAAAAAAAAAAAAAAATAACCCACTCACCTAATATTTACCCATAAAAAAAAAAAAAAAAAAAAAATAACCCACTCACCTAATATTTACCCATAAAAAAAAAAAAAAAAAAAAACCCACTCACCTAATATTTACCCATAAAAAAAAAAAAAAAAAAAAAAAAAAATAACCCACTCACCTAATATTTACCCATAAAAAAAAAAAAAAAAAAAAAATAACCCACTCACCTAATATTTACCCAAAAAAAAAAAAAAAAAAAAAATAACCCACTCACCTAATATTTACCCATAAAAAAAAAAAAAAAAAATTGTCTCCTGTAAATATTAAACAAACACCAATGTAATACTTTTTGTACCCATTATTATTTATTACCTGTAACCTAATATTTACCCATAACAAACAACAATAACAAAAAAACAATAAATTAAATAATCTACTCACCTAATATTTACCCATAAAAAAAAAAAAAAAAAAAAATTGTCTCCTGTAAATATGAAACAAACACCAATGTAATACTTTTTGTACCCATTATTATTATTACCTGTTACCTAATATTTACCCATAACAAATAAATAAATAAAAAATTAATTAAATAATCTACTCACCTAATATTTACCCATAGCAAACAAACTAAACAATTAATTAAATAATCCACTCACCTAATATTTACTCATAACAAACAAACAAACAAACAACAATAACAAACACAAAAACAAACAAAAAACTAATTAAATAATCCACTCACCTAATATTTACCCATAACAAATAACAATAACAAATAAAACAATAAATTAAATAATCCACTCATCTAATATTTACCCATAAAAAAAAAATAAAAAAAAAAATAAATAAAAAAAATTGTCTCCTGTAAATATAAACAAAGACCAATGTAATACTTTTTGTACCCATTATTATTTATTACCTATAACCTAATATTTACCCATAACAAATAAAAAAATAAACAATTAATTAAATAATCTACTCACCTAATATTTACCCATAACAAATAACAACAAATAAATAAATAAATAATAAATTAAATAATCCACTCACCTAATATTTACCCATAAAAAAAAAAAAAAAAAAAAAATTGTCTCCTGTAAATATAAAACAAACACCAATGTAATACTTTTTGTACCCATTATTATTATTACCTATAACCTAATATTTACCCATAAATAAACAAACTAAACAATTAATTAAATAACCCACTCACCTAATATTTACCCATAACAAACAACAATAACAAACAAAAAACAAAATAAATAACCCACTCACCTAATATTTACCCATAACAAACAACAATAACAAACAAAAAACAAAATAAATAACCCACTCACCTAATATTTACCCATAACAAACAACAATAACAAACAAAAAACAAAATAAATAACCCACTCACCTAATATTTACCCATAACAAACAACAATAACAAACAAAAAACAAAATAAATAACCCACTCACCTAATATTTACCCATAACAAATAACAATAACAAACAAAAAACAAAATAAATAACCCACTCACCTAATATTTACCCATAAAAAAAAAAAAAAAAAAAAAAATAATAATAATAAAAAAAAAAAAAATAATAAAAAAAAAAAAAAAAAAATTAACCGACCTAATAATTTTGACGAGTTCGCCCATAGTGACGTGGTCCGGGACGAGGAACTTAGTCTTGTCTAGGAGTGGTAGGTGTCTCTCACCGGGGTAACGCTCGATGATGACGGGAATCTTGTTGGGGTGTTGTTCTCGTATCTGTTCAACGTCCTTCTGTCTCTGGGCTGTGTGGGGGCGGGGCGGGGGTAGAGAGAGGGGGGGGCAGGTGGGGAGAGAGGGGGGCAGGTGGGGGGAGGGGGCGGGGCGGGAAAGGAGAGGGGGGGGGGGGAGAGAGGGGGGAAGAGAGGGGTGAGTGGTTGGTTAGTTTGTTTTTTTGTCTTTTATCTATGGTTGATTTTGGATTTTTTTTACCCGTTATTTATCTATGGTTGATTTTGGACATTTTACCCGTTATTTATCTATGGTTGATTTTGGACTATTTATTCTTTATTTATCTATGGTTGATTTTGGACTTTTTACCCGTTATTTATCTATGGTTGAAATAGGACTTTTATCTAGTTGAAATAGGACTCTTTACCCTCTATTTATCTATGGTTGAAATAGGACTCTTTACCGTCTATTTACCTATGGTTGAAATAGGACTTTTGACCGATTGAAATAGGACTCTTTACCCTCTATTTATCTATGGTTGAAATAGGACTTTTGACCGATTGAAATTTACCCGATTGAAATAGGACTCTTTTATTTGCTATCTATGTAGTTAAAATCGGACAACAATATTAAGAGGAAGATACAGTGTTTATAAATCTATTACTATTTAATTCCTCATAACAATATTCTAGTTAACAAACCACCAATGTCTATGTTAATTAGTTTTTTTATTTCTTTAATAAGAGGGAAGTTCTGAGTTGGTAAATCTGGAGCAACTGAATCCTCCAAACTATTCCAAGCAACAACACAACACAACACAACACAACACCATTATTATTGTTGTTGTTGTTGATTATTCTGGAGGTCATTCTATCACAAACAACACAACACAACACAACACAACACAACACCATTATTTTTGCTCTTCTGGTCCTGTTTCCTGACATACATACTTTGGAGGAATCAAGGCACTCCAATGTAACAAAAAAGAATTATATACCACCTTAAGGGACCCTGTGTGTGTATGTGTGTGTGTGTGTGTGTGTGTTGTGGTCAGAAAACTGGAGATAAACGAGTCCTTCAAATATTGCAAAAAAACACACATACACACTTATATGGAAGGCTTCTGATTCCTCCTAAGTATGCCATGAAACCAACAAGCTCCTTCCATATAGGTGTGTGTGTGTGTGTGTGTTTGTGAAGGCTTCTGATTACTCCTAAGTATGCCACGAAACAAACAAGCTCCTTCCATATAGGTGTGTGTGTGTGTGTGTGTGTGAAGGCTTCTGATTACTCCTAAGTATGTCACGAAACAAACAAAGCTCCTTCCATATAGGTGTGTGTGTGTGTATGTGTTTGTGATTACTCCTAAGTATGCCACGAAACAAACAAGCTCCTTCCATATAGGTGTGTGTGTGTGTGTGTGGATATCGGAGGCTTCCGATTCCTCCTAAGTATGCCACGAAACAAACAAGCTCCTTCCATATAGGTGTTTGTGTGTGTGTGTTTGTGGAGGCTTCTGATTACTCCTCCACGAAACAAACAAGCTCCTTCCATATAGGTGTGTGTGTGTGTGTGTTTGTGAAGGCTTCTGATTACTCCTAACTATGCCACAAAACAAACAAACAATCTCCTTCCATAACATAACAAAGAACAAAGAAGAAGAATTGGGGCATACATATTAATAAGAGTTAACCTTGTAACGTAAACAAGACAAAGAAGACACAGAGAAAATGGAGGGACAGACATATTAAATAAACACATACAATTAACTATTTACAACTATTCCTCCATTAAATAAGCACCGAGAAATAAGTACCAAGACCAGAATAGTTATAATAAGTGACGTATTTTATAAGTGACGTATTTCAGGGAGAGATAATGGAGGGGCAGACATATTAAATAAACGCATACAATTAACTATTTACAACTATTCCTCCATTAAATAAGCACCGAGAAATAATTAGCAAGACCAGATTAGTTATAATAAGTGACGTATTTAATTAGTGACGTATTTCAAGGAGAGTTAACCTTGTATGACAAAGAACAACAACAAGAGATAATGGAGGGACAGACACATTAAATAAACGCATACAATTAATTTACAACTATTCCTCCATTAAATAAGCACCGAGAAATAAGTAACCAAGACCAGACTAGTTATAATAAGTGACGTATTTAATTAGTGACGTATTTAACCTTGTATAACAAAGAACAACAACAACATAGATGATGGAAGGACAGACATATTTAACTTACCAAAATTTCGCCTCTCTCTGAATGGCTTGACCTGATTACTCATATTTATCGTGTAAATTAATCCTCGGGGAGTTAATTATCACCCCTAATTACCGACAAAAGGGTATTGAGAGTAATTAAATATGGAGTTTTTTGTTGTGGTGTCAGGAGGTGATGGCTGCTACGACTTATCTCAGCTGTTCGTCCCAGGGGTTTGTTTACATCATGCAGTGTTGCCAGGTCTGTTTGGCGTCCTTCACTCTACTTCTATATCGTCAGAATTTCCCTTTTTACCTCAACTTCAACATTTTTTTTTGCTTCAACATCATCATCATCATCATAATTTTTCTTTTTGTTTCATCTTCCAAGTATGATGGAGTGGTTGGTAAGGTTGTTGTTGATGGTGTGTTTTGAGAGTGGTAATGGGTGAGTGCTTGAGTAGTATTTCTATATAAGGGAAAAGGAGATAGATACCAATTAATGTATGAGTTTCTCAGGGGTATAATAAGCCTGTTAATTAAGTGTAGTAGGAAAGCTGTATGAGAAGGTGCTGTGATAAGAAGAGTCAGAGAGGGTACGGACTAGACTGTGATTGGTGAAGAGCAAGGTGGCTTTAGGATAGGTGTGTGAAAAGTATTTAGATAAAAGTAAAGAAGTAGTATGGGCCGTGCAGAGCAGAGTGTGTTAAGATGGTTTGGACAGGTGGAGAGAATGGAGGAGAATAGAATGGTAAAGAGGATAGGGGGCTCAAATGTGGGATCGAGGTGTAAGGAGGAGAGGAAGGCCACAGAGGAGATAGATGGACACAGTGAAAGGAGCTCTGAGTGGAAGAGGTATACCTGTGGAGCAAGTTAGAGTGATTGCGCGTGATAGAAACGAGTGGAGGAGGAGTGGTGAATGCTTAAAGAGTGGACGCAGCTTCACGGTCCTTGGAGGAGTGGCCTGCATTGAGTGTGGCCCATGGCCGGCTGAATGCTGGAGGGGGAGTTTGCCCTGTAGTGAAGTGGCAGGGGTAAACCAGCTTTTGGTGTCGGGCCTTGCTATGGATACAAACACGACTGTACCCATTGTAGTCCCACAAGGAGATGCGGTTGTGTGGTGGGGTGCTCCTTCCTCCAACAGGGATCGGGGGGTTGAGATGTGGAGTGTGTGTGACGGGGGGGGGAGGGAGTTCTATGTCTGGGCATTTTGTTTCGTAGGGTGTGCAGCGTGGAGATGAAAGTCTGGTATATCAGGTATAATCCAGGTATATGTATCTATGTATGTGTGTTCATCTTCAACATCAAAATTTCCCATTTTGTTTTATCTTCAATGTCAAAATTTTCCTTTTTTGCCTCAACTTCAACATCAGAATTTCCCTTTTTACCTCAAATTTGACATCAGAATTTTCTTATTTGTCTCACTTTATCATCAGAATTTTCCTTTTAACCCCAACTTCAACATCAGAATTTCCCTTTTTACCTCAATAATTTCCTACTGGTTACTCGTGAACATTGACGATCTTTTTGGTATTTCGTCTGGTAGAAATTTCCCTGTTTACTCTTGAACACCCTATATAATTTCCCTTGTGTGTGGACTTTAAATTTTCCAAAAAACAGAGAAATTTCCCAGCACCTGGCAACACTGTTAAATCATATCGAAGGACGTTCCAATAATATAAGTCACTTCATTTTATTTATTACACACAATTATATCGGGATCAATTCTGTACATCACATTTCCCACTGTGTCTGTACTAATTTTAAAAGGCAGAAATTAATATATAGATATACTATATTGGTTATTTAGTATAAAGTAAACAAAATCGTAAAATTGATGTATTGCTATTTAACACCAAACCAAACTCAAATCTACAAAGACAGACAATGTAACATATTTTTTTGTATTAATCTACCGTCCTAATATGTCTGAATAAGGTGAATATTTAAATAATGAAATAATTATTAGTTGCGCAGTATAAGCGGGGAGGAAAATCTACCAGCCACGGGAACAATGTTGCCAGATATGGAGAATTTTCTCTAGACATGGAGAATTAGGGATAAGAATGGAGAAATTATATAAATATTCATCAGGAATAAATGGAAAATTATATAAAGATTGTTCGAAATAAATGGGGAAATTTCTACAAGACGAAATATTAAGAAAATGGTAAATATACGATTATTTTGAAGGGTAAACAGGGAATTATTGAGGTAAAAAGGGAAATTCTGATGTTGAAGTTGGGGAAATTTGGTCAAGCGGACCTGGCAACACTGCACGAGGATGAGATGGAAAGCTGCCATTACTCGTTATTTATTGGTCACTGTTGTTGTATATTTGTTTCCGGATTTATACCTTGGGGAAATACCTTGGGGAAATACCTTGGGGAAATATACACAATCCTATTTCATATAATTATTAATGATGATTCTACTAAAAAAAAATGGAGTAATATAATGTTTTTTGTTGTATATAATTTATTGTTTTCACTACGTTACAACTAAATATTATCCAACTTTATTATTATTATTATTATTATGATGGAGTAATATAATGTTTTTTTTTATATATAATTTATTGTTTTCAGTAGTTACAACTAAATATTATCCATCTTTATTATTATTATTATTATTATTATTATTATTATTATTGTTGAACTAAATTAGCAAAGTTTATCCACATTTTAAAATTATATACAAATGTTTTTATATTATAATTCTTTATATGTAAACTTTTAGATATAAAAATAATTAATATGTGTGGAGGATTCAATAATGGAGTGTTTATTATTTATCACAAGCCATTTATTAATATTATCCTCAATTTATTCATCTATTCGCCTACTCTAATTTATTCCATTTAGTTTATTTTATTCATCTATTTTATTTTATTTTATTCATCTATTTCACTTTATTATTTTATTTTATTTAATGTATAGCTGTTAATTATAGATATTATTCCCCGGGATTATAATGATGAAGAATATGTGGAAAATTCAAGTATATATTATATCAAGGGGGTGCGGAAATAGGGGGCAGGCTTGGGGGGGGACTGGGGGGGTGCAGGAATAGGGTGACAGGCTTGGAGGGGTGCAGGAATAGGGGGACAGGCTTGGGGGTGGACTGGGGGGGTGCAGGAATAGGGGGACAGGCTTGGGATGGGTAGAAAAGCCTCTGCTGGTCCCCCTAACCCCCCCCCCCAAGCCTGTCCCCCAACTCCCCCCTACTCCAGCACCCCCCTAACCCCCCCCCCCACCAAGCCTGTCCCCCTACTCCCGCAACCCCCTAACCCCCCCAAGCCTGTCCCCCTACTCCCGCACCCCCCTAACCCCCCCCAAGCCTGTCACCCTACTCCTGCAACCCCTTAACCCCCCCCCCCAAGCCTGTCCCCCTACCCCCGCACCCCCCTAAAAACAGAAATAATGTGCTGACCCCAACAAGGCTACGGTGGCTTTGGTAAACTCCGAGGCAACAATATTATGGTCAGTGTTGCCAGGTCTGCTTGGCAAAATTTCCCCATCGTCAACATCAAAAATTTCCCTTTTTACCTCAAATTCTCTGTTTACTCGTGAAGATAATCGCACATTTACCATTTCATTGATATTTTGTCTAGTAGAAATTTCCCCATTTAC
This sequence comes from Petrolisthes cinctipes, assembly GCA_033782935.1. NCBI lineage: Eukaryota > Metazoa > Arthropoda > Malacostraca > Decapoda > Porcellanidae > Petrolisthes > Petrolisthes cinctipes. The sequence goes on along the minus strand of JAWQEG010003631.1, from coordinate 5,114 downwards.
TCTTATTAAATAATCTTTATATAATTTCCCCATTTACTATTTATATAATTTACTCTATATATAATTTCTCCATTGGTACCTCACATTCCCCAAATCTAGGGTAAATTCACCACACTTGGCAACACTGTATATGGTGTGGGGAGGTAAATGTATCAGCCACTGAGGGAGGAAGGAAGGAAGGAGGGCAGCCATTGGTTCTATTATTAAACAGGGACTCGTGGTGGTGGCGCTTCTGGACCAATCACAGCCTTCCTTACATCCTCCTTCCCTCAAGATATTGCAAATGATTGAAGATAAAAGAAGCCATGTTGTTTGTTGTTGGTTGGACAAGGCGTGGGGGTTAAATTAATTAAAATAAAATACTCGAGCCTATATCATTTATATATTTTATTATATATATGTATTTATTTATTTTATAACGTCAATTCATAACAAAAATAAATAAATAAATATATATACATCTCGTAGGTATTGATTTATTGCTTTTTATAGTCAATTACAAAAGACAGCGTGGGGTTAATTAATTAAAATAATATATTTCAAGCAAGTCTATAGCGTTTATTTACTTATTTTATTTATTTATTTTATTTTATGACGTCAATTCGTAACAAAAATAAATAAATAAATGAATAAAGCAACATACATCTACAGCTAGGTATTGATTTATTGCTAGTCAATCACAAAGAATGTTGTTGTTGTCGTTGTTGTTGTTGTCTAGTAGGCTTTGCTTGGCGGGTATGGCGGGTTTAATAATAATTCATCGGGATCATCATTTTATTTATTTTGGCGCCATTTTGATGTATAATAATAATAAGATAAATTGTTACCAACAGATAATAGGGTATAATATTTTCTCTGAGTTAGTTTAGTTTAGTTTAGTTTTTTTTTATAATTGGGTTTTTATAATTGGGGTTAATAATAATTCATCATATTTATTTTGGCGCCATTTTGATACATAATGATAATAAAAACAAATTGTTACCAGATAAGGTATATTTTCTCTGAGTACTACTAATAATGGTCTGGGTTGAATAGTTTTAATATCAGGTTTAATTAATAATAATTCATCGGGTTCATCATATTTATTTTGGCGCCATTTTGATGTATAATTATAAAGATAAATTATTGTTACCAGATAGGGTAATATAATAATAAAGATAAAATTGTTACCAGATAATAGGGTATAATAGGGTAATAATATAATAAAGATAAATTATTGTTACCAGATAGGGTAATATCATAATAAAGATAAATTGTTACCAGATAATAGCTAGGGTATAATAGGGTAATAATATAATAAAGATAAAATTGTTACCAGATAGGATAATATCATAATAAAGATAAATTGTTACCAGATAGGGTAATATATATCATAATAAAGATAAATTGTTACCAGATAGGGTAATATCATAATAAAAATAAATTGTTACCAGATAATAGGGTAATATCATAATAAAGATAAATTGTTACCAGATAGAGTAATATAATAATAAAGATAAATTGTTACCAGATAGGATAATATTATAATAAAGATTAAATTGTTACCAGATAATAGCTAAGGTATAATAGGGTAATATTATAATAAAGATTAATTGTTACCAGATAATAGCTAGAGTATAATAAAGAATAATTGTTACCAGATAAAAGGGTATAATATTTTCTCTGGGGTTGGTTATAGTTTTAATTAATGGTCAAGTCAATCACAAAGAATTTCTGGTGTTTATTGTGATGTTTTCCCGCCAGCTGTAGGTTTGACCCCATGGACCAATAGGAAGGGTGAGGGTTGGTCACGTGGTTCACTAAGTGCGGCGTTGTCAGATGTCCCGGGCTGGAGTCAGTGTTGCCAAGGTTACGATTTTCACGCCCAATGTTGGCTATATTGTTTTGGAGCGCATTTTTGGCCCTTATTCATAAACTTTTTTGGTGTTTACGATGGTGTGTGGTGACGGTACGATGGTTCAAGTATTCAAGAACGTCCGTGGTGTATACGATGGTGTGTTGACGGTACGATGGCTCAAGTATTCAAGAACTTTCATGGTGTATACGATGGTGTAGGGTGACGGTACGATGGCTCTGTTAATTGGCTATAGTGTTATGGTGAGCACCTAGCTTAGGGTCGTATTCATGAACGTCCGTGGTGTATACGATGGTGTGGTGACGGTACGATGGTTTTGGATAGTACAAATTTAGAGCCATATTCAAGAACGTCCGTGGTGTATACGATGGTGTGGTGATGGTACGATATATGTCTCTGTTGTTTGTTTGTCTATGATTCATCGTATCTGTACCACACCATCGTATTCACCACAACGTGTGTCCTTGAATATCGATCTTAATCTATATAACCATCGAAGTAATAATAATAGTAATAATAATAGTAATAATAGTAATAATAGTAGTAATAATAGTAATAATAATCACATCTACATCGACAATAAAATAATAGTAGTAATCACATCTACATCGACAATAAAATAATAGTAGTAATAATAGTAGTAGTAATAATAATAGTAATAGTAATCATATCTACATCGACAATAAAATAATATTAGTAGTAATAGTAGTAATAATAATAGTAATAATAATCACATCTACATCAACAATAAAATAATAATAGTAGTAATAATAATAGTAATAATAATCACATCTACATCGCCAATAAAAAAATAAAATAATAATAGTAGTAATAATAATAATAATAATCACATCTACATCGACAATAACATAATAAAATAATAGTAGTAGTAATAGTAGTAATAATAATAGTAATAATAATCACATCGACAATAAAAAATAAAATAATAGTAGTAGTAGCCTAATACCAAAAAAATTAATTGATGTTATCGGAAAATATTGCGTGAAGTAATTTAATTGTGTTTCCTAAATTATACTCTAATTATTACTTACTTAATATGAACAAAATATATAAATAATTACTTAGTCAGCATATACTAATCATATATATTACTATCATAAAAACTATTACAATAATGATTTACCTACTATATATTTCTTTCTTCATAAACCATAAATTAACATAACACTTTGTTTTGGTTTGTAAGCACCCTAACAAATAAGCCTGTGATAAGTGTGGTTGGTTGGGGAGCATCCTAACAAACCAAAGCCACTGTGGAATCAGCCCAAAAATTTAATAAAAAAAAAAAAAAAAAAAAGCCGCGAGAAAGTAAAAAAAAAAAATAATAAAATAAATTATATAAAATAAAACAACAATAATAATAATAATGAAAGCCGCGGGAAGGAAGAAAAAATAATGATAAACAATAAAACAAATAATAATAATAATAATAATAAAAAGCGCGGGGAATAATTATGTTTACTTCAATGGGGGCTATTTTCCAACGGGCTGTAAATAATAATAATAATAATAATAATAATAATAATAATAATAATAATAATAAAAAGCGCGGGGAATAATTATGTTTACGTCAAAGGGCTGTAAATTTGGCGCGCTTTTTAGTTTTGGCGGTAAATTTGGCGGGTTATTTTAGCTTTGTAGGTTGGTTGGCTGGGGTGGCAACAGTGGCAGTCAGTGTTGGTGACCCTAGCGTCGGTGAAGGGTCGTTCTATCTGTGTCTCTCTCTGTGTGTGTGTGTGTGTGTTTGGGTAATAAATAACATCTTTTTTTAATGAAACCGGATACAGTGTAAATATATATTACCATAGATGTGTTATTGGTGTTTATATAGACTGTTTATTTAATGTTTGTTTTGTTGCAGTGTTGCCAGAACTAGCCTACCCCCCCGGAAAATTTATATGATAATAATTAATTGATAACCTTTTTTGGAACGTGTGAAATAATAATAATAAAAGTGAATTAATACAACAAGTGTTAACAAATAATAATAATAATCGTAATAATAATAATAATAGTTGTTGATGAAAGAAGAAAAAAAAAGTAGAAAGAATAAAGAAAATTATGAATTAAAAAATAAATAAATAATAATAATAACAAAAAAACAAAAGAAAGATTTGTTTATTTATTTGTTTGTGTTGTGGTGAGAAGAAGGAATACGTACATACATACATACATACATACATATATATAATAATAGGCTAATCAAGTAATAATAATAATAATAATAATTAATAAATAAATAATAAAAAAAAGGCCTATATATATATATGTTTGATAAAAAAAAAAAAAATACCCGTGGATAACCTTATAATATTTATGTCTGGATAATGCCTTTCTTCTCAACTAACTAAGGTATGTATTAGTAGTATTAGTATTTATTAGTATGTATTAGTATTAGTATTTTTAGTATTAGTATGTTAGTTTTATTATTATTATTACGTATGGTATTATTATTTATTAGTATTATTAGTATTAGTATGTTATTTTTATTATTATTATTATTATTACGTATGGTATTATTTCTTTTATTAATATTATTAGTATTATTATTATGCATGTTATTATTTTAGTTATTGCTGTCATCATTATTATTATTGTTGTTGTTATTATTGTTGTTATTATTATTATTATTATCTATGTTATTATTTTTAGTGTGTATATTGTTATTTTTGTTGTTATTATTATTATTATTGTTGGTATGCATGTTATTATTATTATTATTATTTTTATTGCCAATAGTTATTTTTTAATACATAGGTTAGGTTAGGTCGAATTTTTATCATTATAATATTAATTTTCAAGTGTAATTCTCTTTACTATATAATAATTCTTCTATAATTCACTAATTTACTTATATTTTCAATTATAGATTTTGATACTATAATTTTTATGTTTATATTAATTTATTATACCTTATTTATCCACTAATTAAAATTTATCATTGTTTTACTTATTTGAGATTATAATTTTTATGTTTATATTAATTTATTATACCTTATTTATCCACTAATTAAAATTTATCATTGTTATACTTATTTGAGATTATAATTTTTGTGTTAATTAATTTTTTTTTTGGGGGGGGAAGGACATTTGACAATTTTTCCATTTAATCAGAGTTACGTAACCAGGATATTTTCTATGATTCACTGATCTTGTAATTAATAAAAATATATATTGAATTTTGCCTATAGAAAGTTTGTCTATCAGTAATGGTCCCTCTTCTTTGTACATTTCTTTA
>JAWQEG010003630.1:52500-79505 GCA_033782935.1 Petrolisthes cinctipes | reverse complement strand
GACACAGATACACAAAAAAGTACACTTATTACTAGAATTTAATAAGTACACATGCAGCACTTACTCATCTTATCTTCTTTCTTTCCAAACCCCTCCCCCCTTCTCATTCCCTTCCCTATATGTTCCCCCCCTCCCTCCCACTTTTCTTTCCTCCCTATATTCCTTGCCCTCCCTCTCTCTCTCTCTCTTTCTCCTTTTATTCCTCTCTTCTGCCATCATTAATCACTTCATTCTTTCTTCTTCATTTTTTTTATATTTATTCGTTCTCCTTCCTTCATTCCATCTGTGATATATTTTCTTTCTTCCTTCCACCTGTCATAAATTTTCCTTTTCCTACCTATATCTTCTTTCCAACTTTCCTGCCTCCTTCCTTCCCTCCCTACCTTACTCCTCTCTCTTTCCTTCCAACCCTACCCTCTTCCTTCTTTTCACTTTCCCCATTCTCTTTCCTTCCCTCCCTCCCCCTTCCGTTTCCTTCCTTCCTTCCTTTCGCACCCCTCTCTAGCTCCTTCCTTCTCTCCCTACCCTTTCCTCTCTTTCCTTCCCTCCCTACCCACTTCCCACTTTCTTCTTCCCTCTCTTTCCTTCCATCTGCCATCCTTCCTTTTACCCAAGTCCAAAGGCACTTTAATATCACCACAGTTGTAATCGCAATCGTTAGGTAAGGAAAGTATGTAGTACACGGAGATGACGTTAGGTTACTGTGTGTGTGTGTGTGTGTGTGTGTGTGTGTGTGTGTGTGTGTGTGTGTGTGTGTGTGTGTGTGTGTGTGTGTGTGTGTGTGTGTGTGTGTGTGTGTGTTGCGAGAATGTTTGCTTTAATTATGTTTTTTTGTATATATCATAATTATTGATCTCTAAATAAATTTCAATGCCTCTTTAAAATGTTTCCATCTTGAAGGAGATTTAATGTATCATGTAAAAGAAGTTGTGGCTATGAAATCCTCGTAACTAAACTACAAAACACATCACCTCAATCTCGACGCATGGTACTCTGTGTTTGGGGATGCAGTTGTCTATAAGGCGAACACAATATATCCTTAAGGGACCTCGTGATGTAGTAAGAAAATTGGAGGTTACGAGTCCTTCAATTATTGCCACGAAACACCGACTACATTGAAGGAATTTGTTTCGTGGCATAGTCAGGAGGAATCAGAAGCCACCAAGTTTCATACAGGGTCACAGGGTGCTTAATGGGGTAGTAGACTTTTGGTACATTGGAGTGTCTTGATTCCTCCAAAGTATATCAGGAAAGAGGACCAGATTAATATATATAATGGTGGTCTGTTGCTGGGAATTGGTTGGAGGAATCAATTACTTGAGATTTACCAACACAATATCTCCTGAATGAAATATTTTGGGTAATAACAATCTGATGCCTCAACTCCTTCCCCTTACACCTGCTTGCAACTGATAACACATATACCTTATCTCTCACTCACTCACTCACTCGCTCACTCACTCACTAGCTTTTACTACAGCTTACAATTTTCCCGCGCCCCTCCCCTCTACACACACCACACACACACACACACACACACACACGCATGCATACTTACAGATAAGGACAGAAAGCACACGTCTCCATTCCTCCCCTTCTCTCCCACTCTCTCTTTGCACCACGCTAGGCCTGGAAGACCCTGTAGCATGAGGGAAAAGGAGCTACATAGGAAAGACAACAAGCACCAAGAAAACAGAATGAACAAAAGAGAGTGACAGATGAACAATAATTGGAAGAGATTAGCTATATTTATTATAGGGTATGAAGGAGCGTCAAAGTATTGCATGCATCTCCACTTTGTTTTACCAGAGATATTTATTCTTTATTATTTCTCTCTGATACCAAGTGACATTCCTAGTATAATCATTACTCTGTGTCGATAAAGTTGTGTTAGGATGATGATGATGATGATGATGATGCCGGGTGTTGGTTGTTGGTGAGTGGTGTTGGTGGTGTGGAGAAGGACGAGGAGGAGGAAAAAATAGATGTCAACAACAACAACAACAACAACACCAGACACAACGCAGACAACATTATAACAGAGGGAAGCCACACTAAGTCTTGTTGTGGTATTGGTGGTGGTGGTGGTGGTGACCTTTGCTCTCTCCCTGGCCGACTGATACGTGCAAGGTCTCAGGAAGGACACTCAAAGCAGAAAGGGAGGGAGGAGGGAGGGAGAGATGAAGATATAAATGGGGTCAGGTTGCACGGGTGGACGAGTGCATGCATGGTGTTTTCAAGGATCTTAAAGGAAGGAAGGGAGGGAGAGATAAAGATATAAATGGGGTCAGGTTGCATGGGTGGACGAGTGCATGCATGGTGTTTCAAGGCTCATAAATATATACAGTATTAACAAATTCTCGTATTAATATTTGGACAACGGGTTATAATTATGGGTCTGAGGTTTGTGAAATTGTCGGAGTTTAAACACAGGAGTATAATAAGGCTCTAGTCATCATTTACGGGTTACATGGAACACTTTCTAACCTTTGAACTTTTTGACGACAATAAGAAAAGATTGGAGAAATATTTGCAAAAGTTTCTGCCGATACTAAAAGTTACTCTGTTGTGGTCAAAGTGTACATGGGGCTACTGTACCCTCCAAACTATGCCAGGAAACAGCCTACCACAGTATACAATAATAGGGACCTGGATTATCGCATACTTTGGAGAATCCCAGGTTGATAAGCAGTCTTCCAATTTGAACCTAAGCGAGTATCTCCTTAATTAAGTCATGGGTAACAACAGACTTTCGGCACTTTAGAGTAGCTTAGTTTATCCAAAGTATGCCAGGAAACATCATCAAATTAATTAACAAATATAATAGTGGCCTGTTGCTTGGAATAGTTTGGAGGAATCAGTACTGTTCTCTAGATATACCAACACAGTACTATACCTCCTTAAGTGTTAATACTGTATGTAGCAGCTTGTATAAGACATGAAGATAAAGTTATATAAGAATAAGTGCAATCGGTACTCTAAAGGAAGCAGTGTAGGTACTCACTGTATAGGTGTGTGTGTGTGTGTGTGTGTGTGTGTGTGTACAGTGTGGTGACGGAGAGACAACACACACACACACACACACACACACACCTGCTCGAGTGGAGAGGCATAGCATAGTAAGTATACCCAAGTGTGTCGCGATGGAAGGAAAGAAAAGTGTTGCTCAAGTTTTCTTCTCTCGCAATGTTCTCCTTCGATTTTGCATATTCTAATTAATGTGAATGTTTTGTTTCAGATTAGAATTAAGGACCCTGTGATCGTGTATGAAAATTGAGGCTTCTGATTCCTCCTGACTATGCCACGAAACAAGCTCCTTCATATGGGTGTTGTTTTGTGGCAATATTGAAAGACTCACTAACCTCCAATTTTCTGCCTACATCACAGGGTCCCTTAAGGTTAATGATTCCTCCTAACAATGCCAGAAAACAGACGCCTCCAAATTTGAACTAATAGGGGATCTGTTTCGTGGCCTAGTTTGGAGGAATCAGAGACTTTCCAATTCACCAACAATAGAATTTGCCCTTAATTTAACATAATATAATTTAACATAATCAAATTTAACATAATCTAAGCCACCTTGACAATATCTATCAAAACTCTCGTCTCTTTTTGTTGACCCTAATGTGATTTGGTTAAATTTTAAGCCAGTCAATTTCAACTTGACCTTAGCTATCAACACGCGTTCGTCTTTATTGACCTAAATTGGATTTGACCTAACACAACCGAAGCTAACTTGACTTTATATAGTAACATCCCCAACTTTTTTTATACCTTTAATGGATTTGACCTAACTCAACCAAAGCAACCTGACATTATTTATTCACAATCGAACTTAGTCAACCTCATCTGATCTTACTCAACCAAACTTAATTGATTTTCTGGACCTGTCTATAATATAATGTCGGCGATTTGGGGGCTACTGATTCCTCCAAGCTTTATCACGAAACAAACTTCTTCAATATGGGTGTAGTGTTTCGTGGCAATCTTTGGAGGACTCAGTGCCCTACAATTGTTTAGTTGTTTCACATTGTCCTCAATTACCTCAGCCACGAGTTTATATTTTGTTTGATTTGGATGTTTGTCTGTTTAACTGTTTGTCTGTTTAGTTGTTTGTTTATTTGGCTATTTAGCTGTTGGTTGGTTTGTCTGTTTGGTTGTTGTTGTTGTTTGTCTGTTTGTTTATTTGGCTGTTTAGCTGTTGCGTTGTTTATCTGTTAGCTGTTTGTATGTTTAGATGTTTGTATGTTTGGCTTTTTGTCTGTTTGTTTGCCGGATTACGCAAAAACCAATGTATAAAGGTTTACAAAATAATAACAATAATAGGCCTCGTGACGGGCAACAAGTATTAATTACCCTTTGGAGGAGATGATCAGGATTGGTATTTGGATCCAGAAATTATACATACTTCGCTTAATCACAACTTTTTTTTTTTTTTTTTTTTTTTTTTTTTTTTTTTTTTGCGGAGGTTTGCGGTCTCTGAACACTCTTGATAAACTACGTAGAATTACCTGAACAATAAAGCTAATTCCCTACACATTGAGAGACTTGGAAGGGAGGGAGGGAGAGAAGGAAGGAAGGGAGGGAAGAAAGTAGGGAAGGAAGGGAGGGAAGGAGGGAGGGCTGGCTATGGGAAGGAGGAAGGGAGGGAAGAAAGGAGGGAGAGACTGATGGAGGGACGCAGGTGTGTGTGTGTGTGTGTGTGTGAGTGTGTGTGTGAGGGAGAGACTGATGGAGGGAGGCATGTGTGTGTGTGTGTGTTTGTGTGTGAGTGTGTGTGTGAGGGAGAGACTGATGGAGGGAGGCATGTGTGTGTGTGTGTGTGTGTGTGTGTAGTGTGTGTGTGTGTGTGTGTGTGTGTGTGTGTGTGTGTGTGAGGGAGGGAGGGAGAGAGGACAGTACCATCTTCCTTATCATTATCACCGGAGCGGAACATGTGCTTTCAAGTCCCACTGATAACACACACAGGATGGAGGGATGGACCAGCATCTTATCTCTGTGTGGGGCGACCTGCATGTTGTACACTCTTATTAACACACACACACACCACACACACACACACACACAAGCGCGAATACACTCATACACACATGCAAACGCGCTCTCAAATGTTCTCTCTCTCTCTCACACACACACACACACACACACACACACACTTACATTCATACACAAACACACAAGCGCGAACACACTCATACACACATGCAAACGCGCTCTCAAATTTTCTCTCTCTCTCTCACACACACACACACACACACACACACCGACCTGCTCTCTGATACTCACCTGTGACCTCACCTGTCCGTCCTTGTCACCCTCATTGTGATTCTCGCTGACGTAGACTTCTGAACACAACCATACACCTTTTCACGGTTCCAGCAAACAACAACAACAACAACAACAACAGTAGCTGAATAACTGATTGAGAAAATATAATAATTATGCATCTTACTTGTTTCTCGAAGCTATTATTTATTTATCATAGGAGGTAATACAGTAGATGATATAAATTTTGGCCTCACCAACCCGAAGCTTCACGCAGTACAAAATATGGTAATGATATATAATTTTGTAGGTACGAGTATGTTCTTTCATGATGGAACAGTATTTGCCAATTTTTATGGTGTGGATAAAGTGATTTCTGTTCGTCATTTTACACAGAAAATTGATGTGGTTCCGGAAGTAAACTATACCAAACAGAAAGTGATATTTCCTGAACAATACAATCAGTTCAGATAACATACGGAAACTCTGTACAGTTTACCATAGAATTTGTCAATAATTCGGCATCGCTGTTGGGTGAAATAGTGCAACTCACACTGACAACTGTAGTTCCGAGCTCGTTCAGGTATAATTTTAAGACAGAGGAATTAAGATTATCCTGTTTCCATTTCCTTCTGAAAATATGACCTTTGAACTTCCTTGCCTCATTTTGTGAACTGTATGAAGGCAGAGGGCAGTGACAGGTGAAAATACTGTGCTTATTACCTTACTCTATAAAATAATGACAATAATATTAGTTATTATAGATGTTATTGTTATTACTTATCATATAATTATATACAACTTTCGATGGAAATTACATATGTGAGGAGGTAATGATTTTTGTTGGATTTAGTTGTCTTTTTCTTTGTTTGCCTCTCTGTTTGTTAGCAGGATTACTTAAAAAATATTTGTAGATTATTATGATTACATTACCAGGAAAGGTAACTGAGAAGAAGTGATTAAATTTTAGGAGAGAATCGGATCAGGACCTGGACCCAAGAAACATTATTTTTTACACTGTGAAGCGACACTGGGTTAATTAAAGGACCCCGTGATGTAGTCAGAAAATAGGAGGTTAGCGAGACCTTAACAAACATTGCCACGAAACACCACCCATACTGAAGGAGCCTGTTTCGTGGCATAGTCAGGAGGAATCAGAAGCCACCAAGTTTCATACACGGTCATTCATAGGGTCTTAATATAATCCCCAGATATTAATCCCCGTGAATTAAATTAAACTGAATTAAAGTAAACTGAATTAAACTAAACTGAATTAAACTGAATTAAACTAAACTGAATTAAACTGAATTAAATTAAACTGAATTAAACTAAACTGAATTAAACTAAACTGAATTAAACTAAACTGAATTAAACTAAACTGAATTAAACTATAACACAAACACGACCTTGCCACTCCATCCAATAATTTCTTTGACGACTAATGAAAGCGATCCCAAACGACTTTAACTAGGGACTACCACCACCGACTGTCCATCCGTGTTGACCCCCCAGAGGAAGGGGTAACGAGGCGGTGTGAGTGAAGCCCTTCCAGTGACGATCTCAATACCATCTGACCGCGATAACTGGCGCTCCCTTATCACTGACTCTCCTCACTGTCTGTCTGTCTGTCTGTCAACTCGGTAAATCTTTGTCATGTTGTTTCTCTGTTTACTATTTCTGTTGCCAACTGGTTGTTATTGTTTTTCTTATTAGTGTTGTTTTAATTATTATCGCAATAATGATCAGTAATGAGGACAATAACATGGCAATAACAATAAGATATTATTATGATCAGATGATGATAATGATAATAATGGTAATGATAATTAATCAATAATGATAAAATTTAATAAATAATAATATTAATAATAATAATAATAATAATAATAATAATAATAATAATAATAATCATAATAATTATAATCATAATAATACGTAATTTTTATTATGATCAATCATCGTCAGTGTTATTAGACATTATAGCTATTATTGTTATTACTAATCATGACATGTCACACACACACACACACACACACATACACAGGCAACTCTAATAAGAAATTTTGCCTAACAGGGGGAATTCTAACTGATAACTGTGAGAACCGTGATTCCAATCCACACCAGGTTCACCAGTGGAGTATTTCACACACAACACAACCTTGACTACTGATCAACGACAGGTTCCGGTAGCTGGTCTGTCTGTCTGTCTGTCTGTCTGTATGTATGTCTGTCTGTCTGTCTGTTGCTTCCTTCCTTCCTTCCTGAGCCACAGAGAATGCAAAACATTCGTGTTCATGTTCTGTAGAGGAGTGTCAGGTGGTGGCGGTGTTGTGTACTGGGGTGTCAGAAGTGTGAGTACACGTGTTTACTGAGTGTGAGCGGTAAGTCGTGGAAACAGGTATAAGAAGGGTCTGTGTGTCTGTGATAAGCCTGTCACTGTTATGTATAGTGGCCCCTCTGTCACTCTCTCTGTGTCAGTCTCCCTTCCTGTCTCCTGTGTGAAATGTGGAGACGTGAATACAGGTATGAAGGGTCTGTGTGTCTGTGATAAGCCTGTTACTGTTATGTATAGTGGCACTCTGACTGTCTCTCTCTCTCTCTCTCTCTCTCTCTCTCTCTCTCTCTCTCTCTCTCTCTCTCTCTCTCTCTCTCTCTCTCTCTCTCTCTCTCTCTCTCTCTGTCAGTCTCCCTTCCTGTCTCGTGGGGACGCCGAGGCGAGACAATCGACGGTGGAGGTCCTCGATTGTCGCCAAGATTTCTGTCCCCACTAGCATAATCTTATCAGTGAGCGTTTGAGGCACCGACAGATTTTTGCTGCACGTTTTGAAGAGACCGGTACCTGGTTGTGATAAATTATAGGTGGAGTGCCGTCACAATGCGCCCCTTGTCTGCCATACACACACTTGTTGCTGAAGAGTCCTTATTTTGTCTGTCGTCTTGGTGATAAGGGCGACGCGAGGAGGTCGAGCCAGAGCCACACACTCCACCGCCACTCACCTCATCACTCACATAACAGAGTTTTTCTTTGTTTGTCAGAGAACTGTGTCCCATCAGTGTAATGTGATGAAGGCAACTTTTCTGAGTGCCAAAGGTGACAATCGAAAAAATAAAAATGAAACAAACAGTGACTTATTCATGCCCGAGATTCAGTTAAATGTATGTATTAAGTTTGTGACAGTTCTCAAGCTGGCATTGAAGGGAACTGAAGGAACAATCTGAGTAATCGTTCTATTTGTTTGTTCACACATTTATTTTTACTCGTGTGTAGTTGCGTTGGTGTGTGTGGTTGTGTTAGGTTGTGTTGGTGTGTGTTGTTGTGTTGGTGTGAGTGGTTGTGTTGTTGTGTGTGGTTGTTGTGTTGTTGTGTGTGGTTGTTGTGTTGGTGTGTGTGGTTGTTGTGTTGGTGTGTGTGGTTGCTGTGTTGCTGTGTGGTGTTGTTTTGCTGTGTGGTTGTTGTGTTGCTGTGTGTTGTTGTTGTGTTGGTGTGGTGGGTGTTGTGTTGCTGTGTGGGTTTTGTGTTACTGTGTGCAGCTGTTGTGTTGGTGTGTGGTTGTTGTTTTGCTATGTGGGTGTTGTGTTACTGTGTGTGGTTATGTTGCTGTGTGGTTGGGTTGCAGTGTGGTTGTGTTGGTGTGTGTGGATGTGTGGTCTGCTGTGGACGTAAAAATGACAACAGAGTTACATGGACAATAAAGGCATAGTTTGTTTCAAGGTGTGCACTTAGGCAATCCATCTGTGAAGTCCATAACATTTTAATAACAAAGTGGGCAAAAGAATAATAAATAATGAAATGGAATAATTAATGTTGATTGAATTAATGGGTTATGTGATCAAGTCAGGCGTGTTAATTATTTCAAACGTGGCAGTATGAGAGACGATATAAATGAAACACTACATAAGCGAGAAAATCTATAGATGTTTTGCTACTGATCCTTATACTTCGTGTTTGATTTTGAAGAAGCATTACCGATGGATTGAAAAAAAATATATATAATCACTTGTCGTCAAGTAAGCGGCCAACATTTGCTTGAAATATATCGTAAAATTACACACATAACATTTTTACCCTAATTCTGCTAACAAACGGACAACCAACCAACCAACCAAACAAATAAACATTCCAAACCAATAACAATACAAACCAACCAATACAGAGGTAATAATAACGCTTCTCCAACTAAATGAGACATATGGATAGACAACAACGAAGAGACTTGATTTGTAGACTGAAGTTTTTATTTATTTATTTTTTTCACGTCCCACACTTCCCTTGCATGCAGGGGGGCGGGTCTTGATACTTAACACCCATCACCCACTCCACTCACTACTAAACGACCCCACCACACGACACCTCCTTCCTTCCCTCCCTGTCTGTCTCCCTCCCTCTGCATGGGGTTACGCTCGCCTCACGCAACCTGGGTTTTTCTGCCTTAGTGACCAGAACAGCGGAGCACAACAAGGTTTTTTTCATCCCCGGTCACGAAATGCCAAACTCCTCCTAGCTGGCTACAGTATGCCATGAAAAGTTGTATCTCAGACCTTCACCTATTACCTCGGATGAAAAATTTATCTGAAGAGGAAAAATGAAGACCACTCTATATATAGGACCCTGTAGAATGAGGGAGAATTTGATAGAGAGTTGGTGCACGAAGGATTGATACGGATAGGAAAAAGGTCTTGAAGTTATATGCGTATATAGTTATATGCGTGGGTATACAGTGGCCCTATTCTTTCATATGTGGATGAAGGCAATTATGCACACTTTATGACCCAGACTATACATACCAATAACTATAAATAATTTTCATAAAATCTTAAGCATTCATAATTAATGTCTCTTGGTAGGAAGAAAGTTGCAATGATATTTTAGAGATCTTGAAAGGCACCCCTATACAGCTGTATATGTAATTTTTGAGACAAAAAGGATTTTGTTTTTGTGTAGACAATACATTTCATTTATATTAGATAAACCTTAAAAAGAATATTAGTTTTACAATCATACTCCAGGGGTGACAAAGATACTCTTTGGCTAATTGATAGACAGTTTCATTCAAAAGGAGAGTAACCCATAAACCCATGAGTGATGAATGTAGTGATTCTCTCCCCACGAAACCTACAGAACTTCAAAAACATAAGAAAAAGCGATTTCAACTCTCTGAACTTCTTTTTCTATTGTCAAGAACAAAAATGTTTGTCTGTCTCTTTGTTTCTGTGTGTGTGTGTGTGTGTGTGTGTGTTTGTGTGTCTGAGTGTGTGTGTGTGTGTGTGTGTGTGTGTGTGTGTGTGTGTGTGTGTGTGTGTGTGTGTGTGTGTGTGTGTGTTTTATTTCATGAATCGAAGCAACATCAGTAATACTCCAGACTACATAAGTGCCTTTGTTGTTTTCGTGTCACACTGGAATTCAACCTCAAATGAACGACAGGGCAGGCAGCGTTTATGACCGTATTTCCATTAGTAAGGAATTCAAGGGCAGGCCATGAAGAGCAAGGAATATATTAGTGTTCGTGACTGTAATATTTCCTTCATCAATTGATCCATAAATATCGAGAGGGAAGCAAAGGCAGAGAACATTCAACAACGATATAAAAAGTTGTAAGAGTAAAAACATTCTTGACCGGACGAGGTTTAATGGTAGCATGCATGGGTTTTAGGGAAGGATTCTGATTGTATGTTTTTTTTAATGAAACCATAAAGTTTCTTGCTGGTACCAACACACAATGGAAACAATAATTCAATGCGTACAGTAAAAAAAAAAAAAAAAAAAAAAAAAAAAAAAAAAAAAAAAAAAAACTTTACAATTTCGAGTTTACCCATGACTGATGATGTGTAATAAATGTAGGCGATTAATTAAACTATATGTGCGACGGTTTCTTCAAAATCTTACCAATATTAAGGGGGAAGTACAGTGTTGGTAAATCTGGAGCAACTGATTCCTCCACTCTATTCCAGGCAACAGGCTACCATTACTTTAGTTAATATAGTCCTGTTTCCTGTCACACTTTGGAGGAATCAGCAGGACACTCCAGTTTTCCAAAAGTATACTATCCCCTTAAGAGAATATAAGAGTTCATTTATATTGTGTTTTGTATATTGTTGAAGATGATAGATAAGCATACCGTACCGAGGTCTATGCATCATACTCCAGATTTATTTATTTTTATTTATTTCTAAACTGGCAAAAATTATGCAGAATCCCTCATTGAAATGTGTTTCTGTTGTGGTAAAATATGATATAATCCAAGACATTTTACACCAAAGGTCTATTACACAACTGGGTATTTATCAGCGACCTAAAGCGTTGAAATGGACGAAAAGCGTGTATCTATGTTTTATGGTCATACTACTTATAAAAAACCATTGGTGCATTTTCGCTAGGATAAGAAAATACTGCACTATAGTTGGTAAATCCAAAGTTACTGATTTCTTCCCATTATACGAGGGAGTGTTCTGTACCGTAGTGGCAATGTGATTCTTGGTGCAGTTTGGTGGAAATACTAGCCACGCGTTCTGTGAGAGAAACACGGGGACCTTAATTAATTAACACCATAAACAATGTTAATGGTATGCCAAAACCCAACATCATCTTTACACCATATTACATCAGAATTCAGAAAGTAGAACACTAGCTGTAAAAAAAAAAAAAAATAATAATAATAATAATAAAACAATAAATAAATACATGAAATGAAAAAAAAAGCAAGCCCTGTTTTGTATAACGTCACTAAGATTCATATATTAAATTCTATGGGGTTGGCCCCTCCCCTCTATAGTGTGTATTACGTCACATGGCGCCACGAAGCCCCACCCCCCCACCCCCTACCCTCACAATTAAATCCTTATCTGGACTGTAAATTACACCATATAGAAGAGACTGATATGGTAAACTGCAGCCACTGTACTCTACACTCCAAATCCAAAATATGTATCCAGGTCTTATTGAAGTTTCGAATAATTTTACATAGTAGTGAACCAATTACAACGCTTATCCTGTTTCATATTTGCTTGAGCTCACTTAGTACTCGATGAGGCTATTCGAAGCAAGCCTGGATATCCTACATATTTTGGATTGCGAGTGTACATTAATATTTTCTAATAAATAAAGTATAACACCACTAAGACTTGTTCTGTCGTGAACTGTGTTAGCGTGTGGTGACTATCAGGGTTCAATCAGTTTTCGCTTAGCGTTGAGGTTCAGGCAATCCATGCATGAGCAAGCAGTGCGTCGGACTCACAAAAACCACGCGCATGCAGGCCAAGGCGAGGGTTGCGTGTGAAGTATATAACCCAGCTCGTGAATTTTTGTGCAACCATAAAAACGTTAGCAATATCAAATTCATGGAGGACAGGGAACGTGGAGGAAGGGAGAGGGGGAAAGGGAAGGCATCATAATGTTAAAGTGTGTATATATCGATCGAGAAATCAAACATGCCTTTTCATATACACCGGTTCTTATAATACACTACTACTACACTCGTCAGGGATAGTAAAATAAGCAAGTACACACAAATTAAAACGAACACCCTCCTCTCTTAGGTATTGACAGAAAGCATGATAAAAGTTTTAGAATACAATTGGACTCATTATTACGAGCACGTGTTTATACATTGCACTTCGTTTCCCCCCGTGTGCCATATTGTCTCGAGTTATAATGTGCAATGTGTACATGTAATTTATTTTAACTATGGTATGTTAAATGCGGCACACACACACACACACACACACACACACACACACACACACACACACACACACACACACACACACACACACACACACACACACACACACACACACACACACACACACACATACACACACACACACACACACACACACACACACACACACACACACACACACACATATGTATATCAGATGACATAGTGGAGAAGGAATTAAGGTGAGGCTATAATTTTTTTCTCTACCATCTACAAAAACGCTTTAGTTTATGCAGATGAATATCATTGCCTTTTAACCCTGATCCTTTATCTTTTGTTTTCAAGCTGATTTTTTCTTTGGTTTGAAAATTTTGTCTCATCTCTTCAGCTCTGGACCCACAGAACTCATACAGCAAAATGCTCCCAGAAATATTGTGTTTACAGTACATACATTAACTACCCTGTTACAGCACGTGATATTATGAAAATTATGTCTTTATCACCACTGTTATACCTTCCTTCTTCTGCAGATTAATAATAATAAAAAAAAAAACACACACACTCATACCTCATAAAACTAACACAAACTAAATTAAGTAGTTATATTCAATTTGTTCGTGCACGCCAAACGAATCTTAGCATTGGATTGCAGGCCCTTTAAGAACTACGTAAAATGTACCCTTTTCCCATGCCTTTTGTTCGTATGTACACGAATGTAAACACACAACTAAAAATAAAATCTAATTAGTTACATCTTCACATCTAAGTACAGTGTTGTGAGGTGTGATGAAATAGATACAGTATAATGGCAGTAGTATATTAGTAACCTCTATAGTCCAGCCAGAAAGTATAGGAAGTGAAGAAAACACAAGTCTTCTTCTTCCCTTTTTTTCAACTGTCCCCTTCTGGCGTTCTCTGCTGTGCTGTTTACATAATAACCAACACGCGAAGTAGACCATGTAGTTTCGGTGTGTAAATATCACAGTAAACCTTAGCATATAAAGGATAGCTTGTGTTGAGTTCACTCCCCTTCCTTAATTCGTGCTGGGTGGGGCTAGAGTTTATGGACTACGACTCTTCACACACTAATTTGCAGCATATTTGATTCTAAATATTTGCAAACGACGAATTTTACAGTAGAAGCAAATCAACACATACACACGCACACACACATACACACACACCAAACAACCAAACGTACACACACACACACCAAACACACACACACACACACACACACACACACACACACACACACACACCAAATAACCCCCCCCCACACACTAACACACCAAACAACCCCCCCCACACACACACCAAGCAACCACACACATACACACACACTCACCAATCATTTGTGCCCTGTCCCTATTTCTCTTCTATGTATTCCGTCTCACACCTTCCACCCCTTCTCTGACTACTCTCATTCCCTCATCTCTACCTTGCATCATAATCTCTCTTTTTTCCTTCTCTTTCCACATCGTCTTACTCTCCACTTCTTCTAAATTCCGCCTCACTCCCCTGCCTCACTCTCTTCCTCTCTTCCTTGCTTCCTTTCTTTCATTCTGACGTTTTAATCACTCTCACCCCATTCCTCTGCATCATTCATTTCCAATTGATTATTCTATACCTCCCTCCCTCCCTCCCTCCCTCCCTTCCTTCCTCCCTCCCTCCCTTCCTTCCTTCCTTCCTTCCTCTCATTCTCATACTATTTGCTCCACCTTCTTCCCCTTTCCCTACATCATTCTTTTCCAACTGATTACTCTGAGCTTTCATCCCTACCTCCCTTACTTCCTTCCTTCCTCTCATTGTCACACTGTTTGCTCCACTCTCTCCCTCCACTTCCTTCCTTCCTCACATTCTCACACTGTTTGCTCCACTCTCTCCCTCCACTTTCTTCCTTCCTCTCATTCTCACACTGTTTGCTCCACTCTCTCCCTCCACTTCCTTCTTTCCTCTCATTGTTACACTGTTTGCTCCACTCTCTCACTCCACTTTCTTCTTTCCTCTCATTGTTACACTGTTTGCTCCACTCTCTCCCTCCACTTCCTTCTTTCCTCTCATTGTTACACTGTTTGCTCCACTCTCTCCCTCCACTTCCTTCCTTCCTCACATTCTCACACTGTTTGCTCCACTCTCTCCCTCCACTTTCTTCCTTCCTCTCATTCTCACACTGTTTGCTCCACTCTCTCCCTCCACTTCCTTCCTTCCTCACATTCTCACACTGTTTGCTCCACTCTCTCCCTCCCTCTCATTGTTACACTGTTTGCTGCACTCTCTCTCTCCACTTCCTTCCTTCCTCACATTCTCACACCGTTTGCTCCACTCTCTCCCTCCACTTCCTTCCTTCCTCACATTCTCACACTGTTTGCTGCACTCTCTCCCTCCACCCTTGTCCCCCTCACTCCCTGCCAGCTGTCGAGGCCGTCACCGAGTCACATAATGCTGAAGAAACAGTAGAGGGGCGGGGATGAGCTGCCCACCAACCACCTGACATCCGGGACAACACCAACATATAAACACACTCACACAAACGACATATATATACCCATCACACACACACGCACACAAACGACATATACCCATCACATACACATACACACGCACAGCGACACACATACACACACACCCACGCACGCACGCTCACACACATACACACACACACACACACACACACACACACCTCGCGCTCTCTCTCTCTCTCTCTCTCTCTCTCTCTCTCTCTCTCTCTCTCTCTCTCTCTCTCTCTCTCACACACACACACACACACACACATACAGTACCGAGCAGAAGGATAAGAGTCACAGTATGTAATCCCTGTCCACAATCACTGTGTTATTGACTAGTGCTTTCCACTCACGAGTTTGTGAAGGTTATGAGTGATGAATGTGATGTGGATATTATGTGGATGTTATGTCCTGAAAGTAAGAGTAATAACAACTTCTTTTAACACTTCATTGCCTTGGTAAAACGTAATTTAGTGTTTGTTTGAGGGGCTTCCAACAGTATCTCTTTTCCATAGGCTCACGACTTTACACTCTTCTCCTAACACATATATACATACCGTAGTACATACACACAGTCTTTTACAGGGTTTATAAAATATCGTCCCAGCTTTATTGAGGGCATTTCTGTTAAGACTGCTCCTTACACTACACTTCACTACACCGCACTACTCTACAATACATTACACCACACCAGACTTCACTACTTGACTACACCACATCACACTCACATATCACAGCAAGAAATCCTGTGGCGAGGTAAGTGTGTTTGTGTGTGTGTGTGTGTGTGTGTGTGTGTGTGTGTGTGTGTGTGTGTGTGTGTGTGTGTGTGTGTGTGTTGTGTGTGTGTGTGTGTGTGTGTGTAGATCTGACCGTACACATACATACACGGCCTAATAACCTCCACTAGTAATGACAGAGGGGTGAGAACTATATCCCTTCATTATGGTCATTTTCATATCCATATTTCATCTCCATCACCCGTGTCCCTCGCTAAGGTTCTATGTATGTAGTATTGACTGTTATTAATCTCTTACCACACACCCTAAGGCAAAGTTTGGATTGGTCTGGTTGGGGGGCACAAATCTTAATCTGTCTGTCTGTCTGTTTGTCATCTGTTCTTGAGTCAGTAAGTCAGTTAGCTAGTTAGTCAGTTAGTCAGTTAGTCAACCAACCAAAAAACAAACCAAAAATCAATCAGCCAAACAATCAATCAATCAATCAATCAATAAATAAATATATCAGTCTATCTTTCCATCCACTCATCACTCAATCAATCACTCAATTATATCTTCTGTCTTTCTAATCCTATCAATGTATCACTTTTGGGTGTTGACGAAGAAGAAGAAACGACGTGTGAAGAACTAAATAGGTGAGGGAAGGACATGCAGTATTTAAGTGGCAGGGACTGAAGTGTTTATTATATGGGGTGGTAATGAAGTGAGATACCTGAGCCTTGGAGCATTTATCTCTGGGGCTACCGTCTGTGTGTGTGTGTGTGTGTGTGTTGGGGAGGAGAGGACCAGAGAGGAGTGACTAGTGAGTGAGGGAGAAAGAGAGGTATAGTGAGTGAGGGAGGGTGCATGGGAGGTAGGAGAGTCGTAGTTATAGTGAAGGAAGGAGGGAGGGAGGGAGAAAGGAAGAGAGGGAGGGAGGGAGGGAGAAAGGAAGAGAGGGAGGGAGGGAGAGAGGAAGAGAGGGAGGGAGGAAGGAAGAGAGCTCATCAATGGGGGGAGGGAGGGAGGAAGAGAGGGAGGGAGAGAGGAAAAGAGCTAGTCAGTGAGGGGAGGGAGAGAGGAAGAGAGGGAGGGAGGAAGGAAGAGAGCTCATCAATGGGGGGAGGGAGGGAGGAAGGAAGGAAGAGAGGGAGGGAGGGAGAAAGGAAGAGAGGGAGGGAGGGAGAAAGGAAGAGAGGGAGGGAGGGAGGGAGAGAGGGAGGGAGGAAGGAAGAGAGCTCATCAATGGGGGGAGGGAGGGAGGAAGAGAGGGAGGGAGAGAGGAAGAGAGCTAGTCAGTGGAGGGAGGGAAGAAGGAAGGGAGGGAGGGAGAGAGGAAGAGAGCTAGTCAGTGGGGGGGGAGGGAGGAAGGAAGAGAGCTAGTCAGTGGAGGGAGGGAGGAAGGAAGGGAGGGAGGGAGAGAGGAAGAGAGTTCGTCAGTGGGAGGGGGAGGGACTGGCCAGGTGTGTAGGGAGTTACAGGGTGGGTCGGCACGTGGCGTCTTAAGAGTGCTCGCCAAACACCTGACGGCACGTGCCCTCACTTCCTGCCCACCACGCCACAGAGCAGGGAAGGGAAGGGAAGGGGGTGGTGGCCAGGCAGGAAGCGAGCTGGCGACCCGGCTGACTCTATCTTATCCAACGCAAGCACGCACACGCACATGTTACTATCCCCCCTCCCTCCCCCCCCCACACACACACATAACACACACACGCACATGCCCTCCCTCCAACACACATGCGCTCTCTTACACTAACGATATTCACACACATAGGCTATATACATACATATTCGCAATCCATACATATACTCTTTTGACACACACACACACACACACGCATTTTCGTACACGTATTAACACATACACATAATTGCACACGCACATGTCCTCCCCACACACACGTACTCTTACACATAATATATTCACTCATAAACACACGCACTTTTTGCGCTCTGACACATGCACATTCTCTCTCTCTTACACACACACACACACACACACACATACACACACACACACACACATTCAAAAGCACACTCAAGTTCATACCTGTACTCCACACAGCCACAACAAGTACCCTGACGTAACTATAGATTATTTCAGGACATAATACACCAAAGCACACCAAACTAATTTAAGGGGGTAATTCACTTTTGGTGCATTGGAGTGCTTTGATTCCTCTTAATTATGCCAGGAAACAG
Organism: Petrolisthes cinctipes; assembly: GCA_033782935.1. Classification (NCBI taxonomy): domain Eukaryota; kingdom Metazoa; phylum Arthropoda; class Malacostraca; order Decapoda; family Porcellanidae; genus Petrolisthes; species Petrolisthes cinctipes. The sequence goes on along the minus strand of JAWQEG010003630.1, from coordinate 61,160 downwards.
CACCAGATAAGCAAATATAATTGGTGTTCTGTTGCTTGGAATAGTTTGGAGGAATCATTTGCTCCAGATTTACCAACACTGTACTCTCCCCTTAATAGTATGTAAACAAACACACACACACAGGCATTAGACATAATATAAATCTACAAAAACTATATTAATTATACACTTTATATTCTATACACTTTATCAATTATACAACTTCAATAATTATGCATCTCATTAATTATTCATTTTATCATTAATTATACACTCCATTTTTTATACTTTATACATACATCATCTTTATTTATACACCATCAATAAAGTCTGAGACATTAACCACCAGTAAAAAATAACAAGAAGTCTTATATGTAACCTCGGGATGTTACGCTTCATATGACAGTGTTACATGTATCTTATTACCAAGAGAATTACAGTGACAGCTAGAAGGAAAATTTCGGTAGACATTAAAAGTAAGGGGAGATTTTTTTGTTGGTGAATTGGAAGGTTTCTGATTCATCCAAACTATGATTATCAGAAAACAAACAGATCCCCCTATCAGTACCATTAAGGGCGTCTGTTTTCTGGTAATGTGTGGAGGAATCAGAGACCTTCCAATTCACCAATAAAAGAGATTCTCCCCTTAAGGTGTGCTATTCAAAGGTGTTAAGGACTTATTACTACACAAGTGTTAGTTTTTAGTGGCTATAATAGAAGGGTGCAGATTCCTTCACACTGGGTTACAAAACATTATCATCCCCTATTCGTACACTGAAGTAATCTGTTGCCTGGCATAGTTTGGAGGAATCAGTAGCCCTCCACTTTTGATTACAAGAGACTAGGTACTCCATTCATTTACATATATAAAAGGTGTGTAGGTTTGGTCACACGTGTTCCCCTCAATTACTAAGACAATTTAATGTTGGAGGAGAAGTGAAACATTGGATGGGAGTGTGCTGTTTATGTACACATACTTACATATTCATTAAAGTACACCCACGCTATTGTACACAGCCACGTATATGTGTATACAGAAATATACTCATACTTATGAACTGTACACACACACACGCACATATTCAAATATTAGCCTATACGTAATATACATACACTCACACACAGGTAAGAACACATATACTGCATCCACACACTTTCACACCTACCAAATTAGAGTCAATTACAACCTCACATACATACAGTCAGTCACTCCTACACACATACATTATAGGCTACATAGATCCCTGTACACACATTCCATACCAGTACTAATCAACAAGCACGTGGATACAATCTCAAGGACATAATAAGTGTTTATAGCTTTTTAAGAAGGCTATATTTATGAACTCTAATACACACACACACACACACACACACACACACACACAGAGAGAGAGAGAGAGAGAGAGAGAGAGAGAGAGAGAGAGAGAGAGAGAGAGAGAGAGAGAAAGGTTGTAGCAGAACTGAGTAGGGGTGAGTAAGTAGGTAAGTAACTGTGTCCAGTAGAGTGAGACAAAAACAAAGGGAAGGTAAGGTGTGGCTGAGTGAGGAGGTACAGTGTTGGAGGTCACCACTATCACCACCACCATCACCACCACCACTATCATCACCACCACCACCACTATCACCACCACCACCACTATCATCACCACCACCACCATCATCACCACCACCACCACTATCACCACCACCACCACCACTATCATCACCACCACAACCACTATCATCACCACCACTATCATCACCACCACCACTATCATCACCACCACCACCACCACTATCACCACCACCACAATCATCACCACCAATAACAAAATCATCATCATCGTCATCATCTCCACTCTCACCTCCACTTCCACTACCAATATCACCATCATCTCCACCACCATAAGCATCACTATCTATCATCTTCATCACCACCAACAACAACATCTACAACATCATCACTACTACCACCACCACTAGGGCCTCAACACACAACAATCACCATACACGTGTTTTCTACATTTCTACTTCAAAATTATCTCACCTGAATCCCCCCCCCACACCTCACCACACCCGCTTCATCAGACATCACAGGCATCATCACATCAACAACAACAACAACTTCAGCACCTCTACCTCAATATACACCTGCCTCACCACTCATTACTCACTCTCTCCTTTCCCTGTTACACCACAATTTATTCAACATCCTTTACTCTCCTTTCCTATACTCACACTACGTAACTTACTCTACCTAATACACTCTCCCTGCCCCTCATTCCCTTACTCATGCTACCACCCTTACCTATACCCTTCTCACTCTACCTAACTCATCCTTAATTCCCTTACTCACTCTACCTACCTCATCCTTCCCTCACTCACTCTTCTCCTCCTCATCATCACCTCCTGTCTCACCACCACCACCACCACCACCACCACCACCTTACCTGCCTCTAGGATGCCACCTTTACACACCTGCCACAGCACATTAGGAAGACAGGCGTGGGAGTGTAGGAAATGGCTCAGATTCAACAACACAACACTGAGTTCCGCCACAGTCAAGACACCCAGGTAGACAGACAGTCCATAACATTTCCACGCCAGCTGCTGCTCCTCTCTTTAAGGGGATAATACACTTTTGGTATGTTGAAGTGCCTTGATTCCTCCAAACTATGCCAGAAAACAGGACGAGGTTGACAAAAATAATTGTGTTTTGTTGCTTGGAATAGTTTGGAGGAATAATTATCTCCCATTATGCCAAACTATACCCTCTTCTTAGGGGGATAATACACTTTTGTTGGTGAATAATAGGACTACTGAGATCTCCAATATATGCCAGGAAACGGACGATCTCAGTGTTTCTGATTGGTGATCTATCTGCTTCCTGGCATAGTTTGGGGGAATCAGCAGCCCTCCATTTCCCCCACAACACATTACCCCCTTGTGAGGATATTGAATACACGTTTGGTACATTGGAGTGCCTTGATTCCTCCAAAATATACCATGAAACTGGACAAAAAATAATGGTATCCTGTTGCTTGGAATCGTATGGAGGAATCAGTTGCTGCGGATTTACCAACACTGGGCTATATATATACCTCCTTAAGGGGAAAGTTTTGTGTTGGTAAATCTGGAGCAACTGAATCCTCCAAACTATTCCAAGCAACAGAACACCATTATTTTTGCTCTTCTGGTCATGTTTCCTAGCATACTTGGGAGGAATCAAGGCACTCCAATGTACCAAAAAAAGAATTACCACCTGAATTTAGAACTCTACGTGTGATTGTGTATGTACGAGAATTAACATCTGGTGGTGGTGGCTTCTGATTGCTCCTGACAGTGGCACGAAACTGGCTTCTTCAGTACAGGTGCTGGTGTTTCGTGGCAATGTTTGAAGGACTCAAATAAGTTTTTTTTTTTTTTTTTTTTTTTTTTCAGAATACATAAAAGGAGGGTAATTTGACGAGGCTAAGACTGTGTTGGTGATTACTGTATATTTTGAAGGGTAATTAATGTTCAGGCCACAACAATAACAACAACAACAACAACGGTATAGCAGATTAATTTGTGGGGTAATTTGAAGGATTCGGTAACTTCCCCTTCACTCTCTCAGCTGAATCCCCCCCCCCCTAAAAAAAAAAAAAATAAAGAAAAAATATGAGAGAAGGAAGAAAGGAAGATAAAAGAAAGACATAAAAAAGACAGAAAGGAAGGAAGGAAGGTAGGAAGGAAGGAATAAATAAAGAAAGAATAAAAAAGAAAAAAGAAGGAAAGGAAAAAGAAAAAGAAGAAGAAGAAGAAAAAGAAGAAGAAGAAGAAGAAGATGATGATGATGATGAAGAAAAGGATGAAGAAAGATAATACAGCTCCTTTGATAAAATAATTCAACTCGAGGCCAACGTGACTACAGTATATAAGTTGACGACGAGTCCGGGAAGCGTAGCAACCAACCCTCATCATATCACACCTGTGGCTTGATGCTGTCAGGATAACTCAACACCACCACCACCACCACCACCACCACCACCACAACAACAGCAACAGCAACAACAACAAAAACAACAGCACTAACAACAACAACATCAACACCACCAACACCAACAACAACAACAACATCGTACACCACCACCACCACCAACAACAACAGCAACAATATCAACAGCAACAAAAACAACAGCAATAACAACACTAACACCAACAACAACAACAATTACAACAACAGCAATAACAGCAACACCAACTTACACCACCACACCACCACCACTACTATCACCACCACCAACAACAACATCATCAATAAAAAATAACAGATGTATGTACCGTATATTTCTGAGTATAGATAAAGGGGGACCTCTGGCCTCAGCCTCTCTATATATGAATTATCTCGATTCTATTTGTCTGCTTCTCTCTGTGTCTTTATAGGGTGGTGAGGAATACTGTATAATAGTGTTAAGGACCCTGTGATCGTGTATGAGAATTGGAGGCTTCTGCTTCCACCTGACTATGCCACGAAACACGCTCCTTCCCTATTGGTGGTATTTCGTGGCAATATTTGAAGGGCTCATTTACCTCCAATTTTCTGATTATATCACAGGGTCCCTTAAGCATAAATAAATCACCATGTGGGATAATAATAGCCTTCTTTTCCCAGTTTAAGGTTAAATTGACACTCACCGATTACGTGTAGTGGCTGAGGCAATGTTTCCCTTTCTTCAGCTCGGAACTGTACTATATCAGAATACAAAAGTGCTGGAGAGTCTTAATAAGGAGTTAGTTTCTTGTAGTCAAATTGGAGGGATATTAATTCATTCAATATAATTATAATATATGCCAGGAAGCAGACTAATACTTTACCTCAGTATACGAGTATGGGATTTGTAATGTAGCACAGCTTGGAGGGACCAGTGGCACTTTATGGGTAAGGTATGGACAGTGTTGGTAAAGTTGGAGTACGGTAACTGATTCCTCCCAAATATTCCAAGAAACAATCAACTATTAGTATTCTTTTTTATTTTGGTCCGTTTTCTTTACATATATTTTGGAGGAATCAAGGTGCTACAATGTGCCAAATATATACTCTCCCTTTCATCATATTTTCCCTTTTATTCAAATGTTTATATATCGACATTACTTGGATACGAACTCTTTATTCGTTTTTCTTCAATTTTCCACCAACAGCCATGACTGGGAAATTTTGCCCTTGCTGTTGCCTCACCCATTGAAAAGTATATATACCGTACAGGATAATAATGCATTGTAGAGAACGGTATTATGTATAGTTAATTAAGACAACAACTATACCACCACTACCTATATATAAACTTTTACCATCCTTTATGTTCTCTCCTTCCTCATCTGAATCCCCTTAGGAGTACAACCACCTTTATTGTACCGTACCGTACCAAATAACTCTGACTGACACCAATCCCCACCCACCCACACCAATTATGCATGCCAGGCCAAATGAACGAGTGAGCGAATGGATGGAATGGAATGGAATGGTTACTGAACAACAAGCCTCCCACACCAACCCCCTTATTCCTCGTACCTCTTAATACCAGTCAATACCAATGGCGCTTTGCATAACATAACACTCTGATCCCCCTCGGCTGTCACGCCACGCCAACACTCCCTAGCTCGCTACAGGTATTTTCTCGCCTTAATGTGTCTGTCTGTGGGGCGGACGGACATGAGAGGGTCGTGTGGGTGTCATAACTCACTAACCAATGACTCACTCTTAGCTATAGTAGTTTGTGGTGTGTGTGTGTGTGTGTGTGTGTGTGTGTGTGTGTGTGTGTGTGGGAGTTGGCGCCTGCTGAATGAACCTTTTTTTTTTTTTCTCTCTAGTTTTTTTTTTCTTTTCTTTGCCTCAGTGCCATCATCGGTACTGTAGAACCCGTAGTGGTAGTAGTTATATTGATTAAACTCATGGAAGTAATCATTGGTTTCTTCATTTGACCCTATAGTTCCCCATACCCGTCTCACGCACACAGACAGATTCATCACACCTGTCTTTTCCATACTCCTGTTTCATCATACCCATTTTCATTTCATATCACACCTCCCTTCTCAATTCCTGTTTCATTACGCCTGCCTCACCCATTCATATTTCACCTTACCTGCCTCACCCATTCTTGTTTCATTACACCTGCTTCACCCAACCCCAGGAAGGAAACAGGGAGATGTGTGTGTGTGTGTGTGTGTGTGTGTGTGTGTGTGTGTGTGTGTGTGTGTGTGTGTGTGTGTGTGTGTGTGTGTGTGTGTGTATGTGTATGTGTGTGTGTGTGTGTGTGTGTGTGTGTGTGTGTGTGTGTGTGTGTGTGTGTGTGTGTGTGTGTGTGTGTGTGTGTGTGTGTGTGTGTGTGTGTAGGCGATTAATGTGTGTAGATGAGTGATGTGTGTAAGCAAGTGATGTGTGTGGATAAATAAGTGATGTGTGTAAATGAGTGATGTGAATAGGAGAGTGATGTGTGTAAGCGAGTGATGTGTGTGGATAAATAAATGATGTGTGACGTGTAGGTGAGTGACTTATGCAAATGACCGTATAGGGAAACGGCTTGATTCAAATTACTATCCATTAGGAGCACCACAAAGAGCACACACACACACACACACACACACACACAAAGAAAGCAGACGAAAACACACAAACATACACACATACACTCACGCGCAGACACACGCAGACACAAACACACACAAATAATAAATCACACAAAAATACATACACAAACACGAAAACACACACAAACACGAAAATGAACACAAACACAGAGACAAACACAAACCCCACCCCACACCGTGATATATTCGCCTCGTTAGGGGTAACTGCTCATAGTTAATCGCCATTACGTCCCCTTCTAGCTCCCTGGATACTTAACGTAATTGGCCTCTGAGTAGCGTAGGACGGAATGCCAACACCACGCTTTACTAATCAACCAAACTATTGCACCACATTAACGACACCAACACGCTAATGGCCTCTAATAAGATGAAGGAAGGTTGCAGCAATGGAAAGAATGAAAGATTGGTTGACATGAAAGAAAGATTGGTGAATATTCTTGTAAACAAATTTGTGGATATGTTTATGGGGTCGTTCCTGTGATGTATATAATAATGATGATGATGATTTATACTGAGATGGAATATTATGTGATGTTTCTTTTTTTTTTTCTACTCAACGTTAAGCTAATTTCATCTTGTACTCTTTCTCATTTACCATCTACAACTGCCTGCATATCTACCATCTACCACTGCCCACACACCTACCATATACCACTACCCACACACCTACCATATACCACTACCCACACACCTACCATACACCACTACCCACACACCTACCATATACCACTACCCACACACCTACCATATACCACTACCCACACACCTACCATATACCACTACCCACACATCTACCATATACCACTACCCACACATCTACCATATACCACTACCCACACATCTACCATCCGCATATCAACTACACCCACACAAGACGGAACACTTCGCTATATACTACGATTACTACACTATCAGACCCTTTACCATTACCAGCATTACCAGCCAGAGTCCATGAACTCACTAATGACACTATCCTACAGTAACACTATCATAGCCACACCTTACTACTACTACTACTACTACTACCACCCCAACCTTCACCACTACCACCCCAACCTTCACCACCACCACCACCACACCCTCCCACAACAAATGACCACCATCTCTAGATCACTATACCTATACCACCCTTCCCCTCTGCACCATCACGTATATAGAGAACTCCTGTATACCTGCATGACCTCCATTCTAAACGTCCCATAAACGTTACACAAAAGGCGTGAGTGACGATAAGTGGCCAAGGCTTCCCGAGAGTATAATAAGTATGTATGTATGTACCGTATGTATGAATGTTCTTGGATGCTCCGAGGTTAATAAGTTTACAGCGTTTATACAATTTTACTGTGCTTATGTTGACAGTGTTTATATAATTTGACAGTGCTTGTGTTTACCATAGCTAAGGCATGTAGTTTTATGGCATTGTAATGGATTTGAATGAAATGATATACTTTCGTTCGACCTTGGAGTAGAGTGGAGTGGAGTGGGTGGGGTTTATTCGCTGTGTGTGTGTGTGTGTGTGTGTGTGTGTGTGTGTGTGTGTGGTATTATACGTTGGTTTCTGTGAGGGTATGGATGCTAATGAAATGCTCTGTTGTCTTGGGTTGGTTGGTTGGGTTGGTTGGTTTGTTAGGTGAATGGGTGGTTGGTTTGTGGGTTGCTTGGTTTGTGTGTTAGTTGGTTGGTTGGTTGGTGGGTTGATTTGTTGGGTAAATGGTTGGTTGGTTGGTTTGTGGGTTGGCTGCCTAATTGGTTGGTTTGTTGGTTGATTGGTTGGTGGGTTGGTTGGTTGGTTAGTTAGTTAGTTAATTGGTTGGTGGGAGGGTTATTTGGTTGGCTGATTGGTGAGTTGGTGGGTGGGGCTGGTTGATTGGTGGATGGGGTTGGTTGATTGGTTGGCTTGTGGGTTGCTTAGATGATGGATTGGTTGGTTAGTTGGTGGGTGGGTTGGTTGGTGGGTGGGTTGGTTGGTGGGTTGGCTCGTGGGTTGGTTGGTGGGTTGCTTAGATGATGGATTGGTTGGTTAGTTGGTGGGTTGGTTGGTGGGTTGGTGGGTTGGTTGGTGGGTTGGTTGG
>JAWQEG010003630.1:40000-50000 GCA_033782935.1 Petrolisthes cinctipes | reverse complement strand
CATACACACACACACACACACACACACACAAAACTTTGCAAACAGTCTGACGAAGTACACACAAAACCTACTAAAAGATTAACAACTTGTGTACAATACTTATTAATACATTATTTTTATACGCAACCCGCTAACACCTTTCCTACAAAACTTACGAACAAATTTATACATACATAACTAACATACTACATAAGCAAGTTTGGTCAGACAGCAGTGACAACTTACACGATAACATATCAATTCACCAACACATTAAGCGGAACAAAATATATATTATCCACATAAATTTCACACTGACAACTGATAAATGAGTCCACAACACACTAGCAATTTAGGTATACACAAGTGAGGGACTAATGAACACTACTACTACCACTACTACTACTACTACTACTACTACTACTACTACTACTACTACTACACTTCTTACATGGACCATTAATATTATTCATAAGACTGGGACTGGGTGCTTAAAGTGCTATAATATATTGGTGGGTGTAGGTCATGTGTCATCACTACTGCTAAGGGTAATGACGACACTTATTATGGGTGGTGGTGGTGGGGGGGGGGTGGTGGGGGTGGTTGGGGGTGGGGGTGGGGGTTGCATATATGGTTTCTTTGGGTGAATAGAGTGTAGGTACTGCTTGCTACTGATTCCTCCAAGCCATACTAACGAAACAAATTTTCTCCTGGTGTAGCTAGCTGAAGTATTATTTATTCTGTTTCCTGTCACAGTTTGGGGAAATCTGATTCATTATTTTCTTCAGTATTTTTTTTTTTTTTTTTTTTTTTTTTTTTTTTTATATGACCACAAGAGATTATTATTATTACTAACTGCTTGTCTTAACTAAGGGGGAAGTATGTACCGTATACAGTGTTGGTAAATTTGGAGCAACTGATTCCTCCAAATTATTCGAATCAATCAACAGACCACCGTCATTATTATTTTATGCTGGTCTGGTCCTGTTTCCTGGTACAGTTTAATTAAAGGAATCAGTAATAATCCAATTCACCAATACGAATCTAACCCTTAATTCGTTCTCCGCCTTCGAAGCGAGTTGTAATTTTCTGTTCTTGTGTGGAGGTGGAAGGAAGGAAGGAAGGAGTAATTGAGTGCAAAAAAAAAAAAAAAGATAAAATAAAAAATAAAATAGGAATGGAGCCCTGGGAATAAGAATGACGTGTGTGACAAAACAAAATGAAAAGAACGACTGACTATCTAGGGGTGTGATGAAGAAAGGAGATAAGGGAAGAGAAGAGGAGAGTAGAGGACGATGATGACGAAGAGAAGAGAAGAGGATGACGAAGAGAAGAGAAGGGAAGAGGACGATGATGACGAAGAGAAGAGAAGGAAAGAGGACGATGATGACGAAGAGAAGAGAAGAGAAAAAATGAGGACAATGATAACGTAAGAAGTGAAGAGAAATTTTGTTTGGAGACCTCACGAGTAACCTCCTCTTGGTCTGTTTATTTTGTTCTTATCATCTGGAGGTAAACTCGTGATACATAATTTCTGACCAGTGTGTGAGGAGCAGAAAGCTTCGAATCGCCTGGTATTGCTCATTTCCCCACCCAGTACACCTATATATAGAGGCTGAGTTCGAATGCAGGGTATATGTGTGTATGTGTGTGTGTGGTGCCTGCCGTTCGTGTCTCCATGGTCAGGGATTATAAGTATCACGAGTGTATTATACTTGTGCTCGCCTCTAGTCTTTCATTGGCTCGTTGATTAATTAACATTTCGAATTCTTAATGTAAAAGAATTGTGAGGTCAGCTACCCGTAAGTTGCGTGACTTTTTGTTATCACTGGAAAAATGTTGACTTTATGTTTTTTTTATACGGAAAAGCGCGAGGATTTGGGTACGTATGATTAGGACACACACACACACACACACACACACACACACACACACACACACACACACACACACACACAGGGTCACATGATAGTTTTTGGTTTACAATACACACCTTCATTTGCGTGTTTATTTTTTAACACAACATTACACTGCACGACAGTTTTTTTTTTTTCTCTCAAATGTATAATAAAATAATAATGTCAAGGAAGTATATGGAAGAGTATAGGAAAAGAGACGAAAGCTAAAACAATAACAACAACAACAACAAATACAATAACAAAAAGCAACAATATCAATAACAACGGTGACAAATATTGTGCATTAATCACCTTTCTTTCTTCCCCCCATTACAATTTCATATTTATTGCAGCTTAACTTTTTCTCCCTCCTGCTTTGATCGTGTGATAAATGGTACACCTCCACCCCCCCCCCTCCCACCTCCAGAAATGTAACATCTTGCTTGCCCCTTCCCTCGGTAATAGAGTGGTCCAGTGCAACGAGCTAATTGAACTGTACAGAGGGACATGTTGGAGAGTTTTACACACACACACACACACACTCATACATACACACACACACACACACACACTCACACACACACACACACACACACACACACACACACACACACACACACACACACACACACACACACACACACACACACACACTCATACACAGTCATATATATATATATACACACAAACACACTCACAATACACATCTACCCATAAACACACCAAAAGATTCACACACATACACACAGAAAGAAACAAATTTGTGGTAGTCGCGGTCAGTTCGTGTGTTGTTATTAATTTTTGTTAAGGCTTGGGTATCTACAGTATATTCCCTCTGAAAGGTCTGTCGCCTAATTTCCTAGATTTTGATACAGACATCTTGGACAGAAACAAATATTTATCTATTTTTGGATCTGAATTGGTTACGGCCCTGAGTGCTTTTCTGTCTTTGTTTTGTCTACCATATTTAGTAAAACAGTATTGTATATACGACTGACAATGTACATAAAATAATATAAGCAACATTTTCATTGAGTTTCGTCCTGTATATAGTGTGGAAAAATACTCTACCATTTCCATTGCAATTTACATATAGTAAATATATAAATTATTTCTAATCACGTTTGCGAGAGAGATCTGCAACTGTTGACGTGAGAGATAAGGAATGGTTCAACATTGGTGGTGTTAAAGTTTGGTTCTGTGCATGAGGTGAGGCAATACGTTCAACAAGTTATGGAAGCAGACGACCTCAGTGTTGCTAATAGATGATTATGTTTGGGGTATAGTGTGAAGGAATCAGTGGCCCTCCATTTTGAAATTAAGAGTATCCCCTTACGGGTGCTATAATAATTTTGCCGTCGAGGTGAGGCTATGTATTCATTCAAACCATACCACAAAACTATTTCATCAGTGTTGGGTTTGTTTCTTACACTGCTTAGGGAAATCAGGAACTTCTGATTCGCTGACATAATTACAACTCCTGGAAATTAGTATTTACGTAGAAAGGAATGGTGGAGGACAAGGAGAGGGTAAGGACCTCCAGACACCAAGTCACAACAACACGATCTAAGTTAAGGTTTCCAATGCAATAATTATTGACAATAACTAACAATACACTGTGGCAGTAGAAAGTGAATTTATGCTGCGGAGTTTTCTTGTCTATTTTCCTTCTGGCACAGACGGTCAGACATTCTGACCTATAAAACAATGTCTGATTCTAGCCTTGGTCTGACGAGATGCTTATCCATACTGTGTCCCTAATATTAACATACTTTGTCACCAGAAACATACAGGTATACACTGAATATAATCTAAGGTACCGGTACCTAGTTGTACAAAGAAAAAAAAACTGACATAACAGTGAAGCACATAGCCTTTGGCAGCAGAATTTTGGTTCTAGTGTGCTCGCATCAAGTGACGTAAGCGACTCTAGAAAACTGTTGTGCAAAGAACTGACCGGCACGTATTACAGGTGATTCATTCTTATACATAAATGTATGGTGCTGTCCATGTAATCTATTTCTGCATTTTTCAAATTAAATCTTCTTCAGAAAAGAAACTTTGTTGATTGTTTAACTGAGAAATCATTATTAAGGAGAATTATCTAGAGTACAAATTGCTGCGAGCTAGCCGTTTCCCTCTCACGACACTCCACATCCCCACCTACACACACACACACACAGACCCTATATAGCGGATGAGACTTCACCTTACACTCAGACTAATAATAATTTACGTGATGGTTAAATGATCGGGTATACAAGGTGTTGGGGATTATGGCGGGTTTGTTGCATGAGTACCACCACCCAATCCCTCGCCCTTAGGGAAAAAAAAAAAAAAAAAAAAATACACACACCATACACGACCCTTTTAGCATAGGATAATCCGGGGGAGAAGGCTGCTAAGTGGGACGCGGCATAAAGTGATGTTAGTGTATGTGTTTCTCTCACGCCATGTCCTCCCACACGTGCACCCTTGTTACGTGCTCTTGTCATCGTACGAATTTGTATTTCAACATATTATTCACAAAGATGCACTCAGACACACACACATAAACATACATACACAGCCACAGACAAACAGACGTCTACATACACACACACACACTTACGCACTAACACACACACACACATGAACACACACACACACACACACACAAACACAAACACACACACACACACACACACACACACACGCACACACACACACACACACATATACAGACACATTCATACACTCAGATTATGCAGGCTTACACAGGAAGATTATGCAAAATTTCACTCAGAAGCCATGCAATATTAATCTCAGTTTCTATGCAACATTACACGCTTAGACCATGCACCATTAGATATTCAAAGCATGCAACATTAATTACTCAGATAGTTTATCATTACATTCTCAAGGCATGCAACACTGCATATTCATTTGTACTTTACCATTCAACATTATACACTCAAACCATGTAGCATTACACACTTAGACCATGCAACACGCAGCATGCACTACTGTACACACTCAAAACATGCAACATTACACACACTACACTTGGAAACAACGACACATATGTACCATGTAACACTAAGCATACACACAGATCATGCAACATTACACACTCAGCACATGCAATAAAATGATGCAATATATTTGGCACTATGCTATCACCTGTTGCACCCCTACACACAGTCGAACAATACAACAACACTTCGAACTCAGACCAAAGAAAATAAAAAAAAACCATTCTCGTACAGTCAAGTCCAATAGACCTGCAACACCATCGAATGAAATAGCCTCGATATATGATGAGAAATTATATAGCAGTTGGTCCTTATGTAATATGAATAATTGATCATTACATACACTCAAATATCTGGCTTTCATTCACCTGATGCAGGACATTTGATCGTGACTGTACAAACACTACAGTACACACTTTTATCCCTCTCTTTCCACACACTATTTCCTAATCCTATAAACATCACGAAACACAAAGCACTTACACTCGGACACAAGAATAACCCCATCAAAGTTTTGTTATAATGGCCAGACCTCTCTCTCTCTCTCTCTCTCTCTCTCTCTCTCTCTCTCTCTCTCTCTCTCTCTCTCCACTGTAAACAAGCTTATAAGACTCTCTCATGATACTGTATATATAATTTCGTATCGCAGCGCCTGCCGGGGACGATCTGAGCGTTGTCATGGGGAATATAAACCAGATTCCCGATGAGGGTAGAATAGTAATTGGTGACAAAGGCGGCGTTTCCAGTGCTCAGTGAAGGGTGTTTTTCATTGGATCATTTTATATGCTCTGAGTGAATAGGAGGGTGACTGATTCCTCCAGTATAAATACATGCTACTAATCAGATTTTCCCGGAATTCGAGTATAGTTTTGTGACTCAGTTTGTTGGATAATGCTAACTTTCAGATTGACCAAGAAAAAACATCTTATCCCCTTAATTCAGGTGATTGAGTGTAAAGGAAAATAAACTATGCTAAGCCAGAAAGACCCTGCTGTATCCTACCTATATACCACACGAGAGACGGGGACAGAGATGAGGAACAGCAAACACGAAGATGATAAAAAGGAAAGGAAGGAAAGCAGCTTAAAGTTCGACAAACTCTTAAAGTACTGCCCACATCCTTACAGGCAATAATACCCCCTCCGGTTTTCCTATCTTCACTTCCCTTGTTAGGCCGAGAACAGAGAAGTAGGATAAGACAGAGAAGGATAAGACAGAGGACCCGCAGTGAATGGCAGCTGTTGGGGGCATGTGTAGGGCAGAGGGTCGGGGTGTGGTCAGTAGGCCAGTGAGGAGGGAATCTGTGTGTGTGTGTGGGGGGGGGGAGGAAGACAGGTGTACGTGTGTTTGGGTTTGCTTATGGAGAGAGTGGAGGAGGCAGGTGGTATGTGTGTGTGTGTGTGTGTTGGCTAGCTTATGGGTCGGTGGCAGGGAAGCATATATATATATATATATATGTGTGTGTGTGTGTGTGTGTGTGTGTGTGTGTGTGTGTGTGTGTGTGTGTGTGTGTGTGTGTGTGTGTGTGTGTGTGTGTGTGTGTGTGGAGGCCTATATGTCTATAACTGTGAGGGAGTGAGTGAAGGAAGGAGGGATGAGGGAAGAGTGAGCGAGGCAGTGGTCAGTAAAATCTGTGCGGTGCGTGTGTTTATGTGTGTGTGGGGCAGGTGTGAGGCAGGTGCCCAGCAGGTGAGTCAAGCCAGAGAGAGAGAGAGAGAGAGAGAGAGTGTGTGAGGGTACCCGCACTGAATATATATACATACCCGACCCAATCCAGCCTCTATACCCTCCTCCCCCATCCACAACCATGAAGGAGAGGTTACAAGTCTGCTCTCCTCCTCTCCTCTCCTCTACCCCTCCAGCTAATCCTATCCCCCTTCCGTTCATCCTCCTCTCCTCTCTCCCGTTCTCCCCCTTCCCCTCATCCTCCTCTCCTCTCTCCCGTTTTCCCCCCTTCCCCTCATCCTCCTCTCCTCTCTCCCGTTCTCCCCCTTCCCCTCATCCTCCTCTCCTCTCTCCCGTTCTCCCCCTTCCCCTCATCCTCCTCTCCTCTCTCCCGTTCTCCCCCTTCCCCTCATCCTCCTCTCCTCTCTCCCGTTCTCCCCCTCCCGCTTATCCTCCTCCCCTCTCTCCCCTCCTCTCCTTTCTCAAATTTATCTCCCCTCCTTTCCTCTCTCCCGTTCTCCCCCTTCCCCTCATCCTCCTCTCCTCTCTCCCCTCCTCTCCTTTCTCAAACTTATCTCCCCTCCTCTCCTCCCGCCCCATGCATCACACACACACACACACACTCCTGCCCTTTATACCTCCATGTTCCTGTCCCTGTTCCATCTGCCTCCCGCATGCTATATACACAGTCCTGATTCCAGCTGCCTCCCGCATACTGACTCTCATTCCAGCTGCCTCATTGAAGTTCAGGTGTTCTCGGCCCTCATCGTCGTCTTCGTCTATACAGGCTTTACTTAATTTAACCTTTTAAGGGAGGCATGTATTGTTGAGGTATTTTGTTGAAGTATTTTGTTGAGGTATTTTGTTGAGGTATTTTGTTGGGGTATTTTGTTGAAGTATTTTGTTGAAGTATTTTGTTGAAGTATTTTGTTTAGGTATTTTGTTGAGGTAATTTTTGTTTTGTCGATTTGGAGGGCTATATATACTGATTCCTTCACACACAGTGCCAAGAAACAAACAATATATATCACCTCATTATTCAAGTAAAGGATATGTACTGAAACTTTGTTGTTGTTGTCCTGCTTTGGGTGTAATGAAAGGCTACTGATTCCTCCACACTACACCACAAAACAAACTATAGTATACCTCAGTAGTACACAAGAAAGGAGGCGGAGGAGGGGGACCTATTTTGATGCACAGTCTGGAGGAACAAGTGGCCTTCCAATATGCCTTCCAATTTAAGTTGTCTGAATCCCACAACCCCAGACCCATAACACATTAAAAAATTCCTTTAATTATTCAAAGTTTCCATCTCATTATGCTTCTTGGTCCAAAAGTTTTCACGCATTTCCTTTACTTGATTCATAATGTCTGACGCATTTGCCTCTCTTAACGCCAGCCAGCCTTCTTTCTGTCTTTAGGCATTCCATATCTTTCACCAAAATTAAAAAATACTTTCACATATAACGCCAGCTTTCATTCTTTACTCATTCCTTACTTTACACCAAAATTAATACTCTCTTAAAACGTCAACTTTCTTTCTTGACGTATTCCTTACCTTCCCACTTAAATTAATACTCTCTTCAAACGCCAACTATTTTGACGCGTATCCATTCTGAGGCACATATATATAGAGTCCCCCCGCCCTACCCTCATATAAGCTGTACCTATCTACCTGTCCTATGGCGATCAATACTCCATGAAGCCCTCACCCTCCACCACCTCACACACACACACACACACACACACACACACACACACACCATCCACACCTGTAGAGCGACACACACAGCATCCATTTTTTATTCCCCCATAACATCCATAAAAATTTTCCCAAAAATCCACCACAATCCTTCCACAGTATCCACAAATATTTTCACGACAGCATCTATAGGATATATAATTTTCCCACAGTATCTATGTATAATTTCCCCACAGCCTCCACGAATAATTTATTACTCGACAGTCTCCTTGATTTCGCAGCTCCCATGCCAAATGTTTCCATAATCCCACCGATATTAATATTTTCCACGCCTCTTTTATAATATTATTGAAGAGGGATGTGGTAGTGAAGATGAGATGTTAATGACAGTGTATTGGCAGGTGTGGTGATGAAGATGGAAGGCTAGTGATAGTGGCGAGGCAGGTGTGGTAATGGAGACGATAAAAGTGATAATGACGAGGCAGGTGTGGTGATCAAGATGGAAGGTATAAAGTGGCAGAGTGGAGGCAGCAGTGATGGTAGAAATGGGACAACATTGATGGTGGAGATGCATGTGTGGTGACAGATATGGAAGACAATATGACAGTGACGATGGTATATAATTATAATGATAGAGATTGGACAAAAGTGATGGTGCATGGAGAGACAAGTGTGATAATGGAATGGAATACACGTGTTTATACTAATGAGGCAGGTGTGGTGATAGAGGTGGAAATTTATGCTAGTTGAGAGGCAGATCTGGTGATAAAGATGGACGATAAGTGATAGTTGAGAGGCAGGTCTGGTGATAGAGATGATAAATAAGTGACCGTGATGAAGCAGGTGTGAAGATTAGGATGGAATATATATTCAATGATCAAATGCTGCTGCTGAACTCTGTGGGATCCCTAATATAAACTACACCAAATAAAATGACCTTAACATAAACTAATCTTAAGGTCTTTAGTGCTGCAGTAGCGATAATTATTACGTTTCATTAGCTACACTGTCAGTCTACGAGTCCACCACTAGATAGGAGAAGAGACAGACAGACATACAGATCTTTTGGTTGTGACTGTGACAGCACATAAAGGACAGGGTGGGTGAGAGCAGGTGTGATGGTGAAGATGATGATGATGGTGGTGGTAATAACGAGTGTAAACATAATATAAGGCTAATAGGAAGAGACACCATCCCACATGTGCTATAATACTAACATATATCCCCACGACACGTATTTTTTTTTTTTTTTTTTTTTTTGTACGTTCAAATAATATTCCTTAAAAGTTTTGTCTACCAATATGTAACCAAACTATTAGAGAACCTTAGTGACGGTTTAATAATTTCCTAGGATGTCCATATAGTAAAAGGAGAGGCCAGAGGGGACGAAGAGTGGGTGAGGCAAGTAGAGAGAGTAAGGAAAGGGAGTGAGTGAAAATGAGTGAAGCAAGGAGTGTATGGAGTACAAGAGGAAGTGAGGGAGTGAGAAGGGGAGAAGGTCGAGGTATTTATAGAAGTGAGTTGAGGTGAGTAAAGAGAATGACTGAGGGGGGAGAATGTATATGAGTGAAAGGTGTGAGGCTAGGACAGGAATGAGTGAGGGGGTGAGAATGTATATGAGTGAAAGGTGTGAGGCCAGGACAGGAATGAGTGAGGGGGTGAGAATGTATATGAGTGAAAGGTGTGAGGCCAGGACAGGAATGAGTGAGAGGGTGAGAATGTATATGAGTGAAAGGTGTGAG
>JAWQEG010003630.1:12500-35000 GCA_033782935.1 Petrolisthes cinctipes | reverse complement strand
TGTTGATTAAATTAGCCCATGTACAGTATATTGTAATTCTGTTGGTGAATGTGTTTATTCGATTACCTTTCATGTTATTCTTCAAGAAGCACTGACTGAGGCGACAGGACTATTGCCGCCAACTGTACAGTCACGAGGGATAATAAGTATCCAGGTCTGCTTCAATTAGCCTGATGAAGTTTTAAATCAGCTCCAGTAAGTATGAGACAGACAGGATAAGCTTTGTAATTGGTTCACTAGCATGTCAGAGGATTCCAAACTTCATCATCAACACCTAAATACTTATTATGATTAATGCCTATATGTACAGTCACGAGCACTAATAAGTATACAGATTTGGTTAAAGGTTTGAACAGTCCAATTCACCAACGAAATAATTCCAATGGAGATCTTATTGTTCGTTTATTTACTGTCTCTAGGTATTCGAAGCACATCTGAATACTTAATAGTGCTCGTGACTGTACTGTGCCATACAATGAGACCCAAGGAGTTCTATACATACGGTAGTGAGTTAGATATGTTCTACCTAACCACACTACAGTCGTAAAGTATAATAATCCATAAGTCCATCCATGCAGCACGGATAAAGCCGAGTTACGCTAACTGTGATTTGTTTACCTTGGATTATTGAGTTGTTGTTTACATATTAACAAAACACTGTGTAGATGTGTTGTGTATCGTTATAATGTACGGTCAAGCCCAAATAGTCCTGCAATACCTTCGATTGACTCGACCTCCAAAAGTAATGCACAACTAGAACCAAGGTCAAGGGAATATACCCAAACAAGTTTGGTTTGTAAAAAAAAAAATAAGTGCGATATGGCCAACATACACATATTCTTAAAACATCTTATGATATCTACATAATTGCAAAGGAGAGGTAAATTCCTCGCCTGTCTGAAATGAAGGTAATCGCTAATTGAGAAAGACAAAGCACAGACATGAAATAATGGCCGTAAAAAGACCGCAAGGTGGCGAGGTGAGCACGGCAATAATTTCCTGTACAGTCACGAGCCAAAATAAGTATTCAGATCTATTTGAAGTTTCGAATCATCTGACATACCAGTGAACCAATTGCAATGCTTATCCTGTCTCATACTTGCTGAAGTTCGTACTTAATTAATTAAGGACCCCCGTGATGTGGTCAGAAAATTGGAGGTTAGTGAATCCTTCAAACATTGCCACGAAACACCACCCATATGGAAGGAGCTAGTTTCGTGGCACAGTCAGGAGGAATCAGAAGCAATCTCAGGTCTCATACACTATCACAGGGTCCCTTTATATGGCTGGTGACTGTACCTGATCACGGCTACGGATATTACCCAACTCGAAAAAGGAGGGAAAGGCGAGGGGGTGTCTGTTCAAGGCTCAAGCAATAAAGGAGTTGAGAGCGTGAAGGAGAACATTAATGAAGGAATGTGAAGGTGGAGGGAGGAACGTGAGGGAGGGCGTCTTTGTCATCATCCTTTTGTTTACTTCTTAATCGCTGCATGAGTGAGGTTTGGCCGGGACCACAAAGCTACTTGTTACTATTATCATGCGCGCTGCGTAACGAGAAAAACAGGGTCCCATGATGGGGAACTGTTTCTTTCTCTCTCTCTCTCTCTCTCTCTCTCTCTCTCTCTCTCTCTCTCTCTCTCTCTCTCTCTCTCTCTCTCTTTCCAATTTTAGTACTCGTATATGTATTGCCGAAGCAAGTATACAGGGAGCTTTTCTTTAAGGGGAGACACTCTTATTGGTGATATACAGGGGTACTGATTCATCTAACCTAGGCCACGAAACAGATCCTCGATAAGTTACATTGAGGTCGTCTGCTTCCTGGCATAGTTTGGAGGTAATCAGTATAGGTCTAAAATTATTCACCAACAAATGAGTCTCCCATTATCAGACGACGCACGCTCACTTGGAAACTTAATACTTCACCAACGTAAAGATGGCTACAGTTATCATGAAACATCCAAATTTATGCCTATAAGTAATAATAATGTTCCTTTCTTTTCGTTACTTTTTGCGGTCTGGTTTTTATCTAAGTAAACTATATCGCAAAGAAAAGAACACAAAATATCCAGATATTCAACGAATGTTCTCTGTTTGCGTATCTGATGAACAAACAATACAAGAATATCAAAATATATCTTAAAAAAAAAAAAAAAAAAAAAAAAAAGCTTGATGGGGATATCGAGAGGTGAAGTGAGTAGCTCAAAATGATGAAATATTGGAACGTGTGGCTGCTGCCTTGAAAACTATCGAAGCGGCAACATGATTAAGTGTTCGCAGGATTTTGTATGGCCGAGGCTCTGTTCTGTGCTGTGCTTTGTGTGTGTGTGTGTGTGTGTGTGTGTTGTAGTAAGTATGACAACAACGAGCAATGTGGCTTGTGTTGTCTCTCATTGCTACTGTATTATTTTGTTGTTGTTGGTATCGTTGCTGCTGTTACCATCATTATTGTTGTAATTGTTTGTGTTGTTACTAAGTTGCTGGTGTTTTGGTTGTCGTGGTAGTAATGTAGTGGTGGTGAATGATGGTAGTGGTGGTGGTGGTGGTGGTGGTGGTGATAATAGTGGTGGTGAGAGTGGTGATAGTTTTGGTAGTGGTGGGGTTGATGATAGTAATGATTGCAAGCCATAACATTAACGTAAAGTGGTAGTAGGTAATGTAGTGGGTGCAAGTACAGGAAGTAGTAGTGGTGGTGGTGGTGGTGGTGGTAGTGTTGTTGTTGTTAGTGTTGTTGTTGTTTGTGGTCGAGAAGAATACGGTAGTGGTGGCGAAGACGAACAGTAAAATGCATGCACTAACCTTCCCCACAGATTAACAACAACCCTGACTCTGATTACCATGTGAACAGCAAGTAAGTGTGGAGTTAGTGAGAATAGTTATTAACAGGGTGCTGCTTTATTTTGTTGCGGGTGAAGACAGTGCAAAGGAGGGCCAACTGATTCCTCCCTACTGTACCAGGCAACAGAGAAGTGCGTCAGTATTATTATTATGAGTATAAGGGAGTCGTCTGTTTTGTAGTATAGTTGGGAGGAATTCGTAGCCCCTATCCTGCATGTATGACCACAATAATAAGACAATGGAAAATTATAATAGGATGTTGATGGTAGACTATATTCCTTGGCCTTGGATATTCGTATGGTGTTAGTGTAAATACGTTATATATGACTGAAATACATGTTGATGGGTGAATAAGAAAAACACCTTTGACACTATGAATGCTTTCCTACTCTTGACAATTAAAAAAAAAGAAAAAAGAAAGAAAAAAAAAAACTCTGACCAATGAATGGGTGATGTCATAAGGGAGCAACTGTGGTGAAAGTGTTTAGTGTTGGTAAGCAGTGTCTGGTGTAACATATATGGGAATCTCAACACCAAATAGGCTCCTATACGCGGTTTAAGAAAAAATTGGCGTGTGGATGCATATTAACCTGTGTTACCTCTCGCTCTTAACAACTTCAAATGCTGGCGTTAAAACAGTTCGGATTTGCGATTTATAGAGAATGAGAGTTGGCTATACTGTATTTACTTGTCAAAACTGTGCACGACCTTACATAAACCTTACATTACTTCTGTATTAACAACCGGTAAATATATTATTATACTAATGACCCTATTACAGCTGACTAGTGATTTTCTGACAGAATTTAATGAGAATTCCAAGAACACTAGAATCATTAAGGGAGGACTGAGGATTCTGCGACTTCCACGGAACGTATATTGTGTTACCATGGATGCATAAGTAAAGGGTATTTAAGTTTGTTATTATTAGTCAATACATTAGATTCGTGAACCTGTTGTGCTTGTCGCAGAGTTTGTATACACGGTGGCAACTCGGGCAGGATATAGAAGAAAGCTTTCACATGATGCTCCATGAAAGACGTGTACACTCGATCAAAAAAGTATCGCGCATTTCCCTCGTGAAACATTCTGACACCTATGACGATGGCAACTGAAAACGAGCTTGTTTATCATGAGCTGTAGTGATCTTTTACAGAACCATCGGACCCCACCTGCGCGATATTTTTTTGATCCAGTCAGATTCGCGGTCAGAAATTGTGTCCTGATCCCTTGGCACGATGAATCACAACTAGCCGAGCTTTGATGATTCGAACCACTGTGTGTTGTAGGAAGACACACAGTTGTTCGAACCTTCAGAGCTAGGTTGCTTGCGATTCATTGCCAGGGGATCGGAACACAGTTTCTGACCTCGAGTGTACAACTTTACTCCTCCAGGATTGATTGATTGATTTGTTTTTCGTCGATCCAATTCAATTCCAGTATGTGTTTATGAAGTTTAGTCTATAATCGAAAACGAATGCCCTCTGAAGGTTTGTCCTAATAGTAACAGTTTTGGGGGATTTGCTGCTATTAACGAGTGACAGGAAAAAGGAACACTTCACCCGAAACCCTGGAGAGTTCAAACGAGGGCAACATAATTCTTCTTTATATCTAGACAGACTTGTTGCTTTTCTTGCTGGTGCTTTAAGGGTGTATTATATGGTACATTATTGTTGGTGGTAAATCTGGAGCAACTGATTTCACCAAACTATTCCAAGCAACAGGGTACCATTATATTTGTCCAATGTCCTGTTTTCTGACATACTGTGGAGGAATTAAAGGCACTCCATTATACCACAAGTTTATTACCCCCGTATTGTTCTGTATTGATTATCTGACCAAAAAGAGGAACGTGTAACTTTCTGCTTGTGGTGGAGATTGTGAGTGTTGGCTGAGAATAATTAGGCCGGGGGATCTCTTTTGTATCTTCAGTAATACACGTCAGGAATAAAGAAGATATGCCTCCTTCTCAGAATAAAGCAGCAACATTGTTTTAAGTCACCATTGTATTTCATATTGGTTAATGTTTATCATCAATTCCAGAAAAACTTGGCAACTTTAGTATTTCAATTCAGAAGCGTCAGAAATATAGAAGACAAAATTAATTTCCCCCTACAAGAGTTACCTCACCGTTAAGATTAAAGTCGAGATAAGATTTCATATTGTTGTTCAATGTTCATCAGTAATTATAGAAAGTCTGGCTTTGTTTAACTCTCCAATATAGAAACGAGGTTATCAGGTAATGAGTGTGTCTAAATCAGGAGACCTTGCAGTAGAGGAATGTGATTTTATAAAGCTGGTAATGCTTGTGGTGGTTCGTGTGGGCGCATGGTAATGTTCTCTGGTTGTGTTTGTGTCCTTTGAGGTTTATGAAGGCCACACGAGGCTGCTTGAGTTGCTGCAGTGTCAGGGTGTACTCTTGTGTGCGAATGAAACTAAAATTATATAGTGTGTGGTTAGCTGTTCGGTCCAAGTAGACAGCTAAAAAGTTATCGCATTATCCGTGTATATGCGTGGGTGCGTGTGTATTTGTGTGTGAAGATGAGTGTACGTATATACATGTGCATAATTATGAGTATTAGTATGAGCATGTGTGTTTTTGTTTTGTTTTGTTTGTTTGTTTGTGTGTATGTATGTATGTGGGTGGTTGTTGTTGTTGAATGTGTGTGTTGTTGTTGTTGTTGTTGTTGTGAGTGTCCTTCCACCACCACCACCACCACCACCACCACTAGCTACACCACTTCTTCATCACCATCCTTCCACCACCACCACCACCACAATCTACATCGCTCCTCCATCACCATCTCTCTAACACGACCCTTCCACCACCACCACCACCACCACCACCACCACTTACACCACCTACAACACTCTTTAGTCCCATCTCCTCCACCACATCAACTCCACCATTTCTCTACCTCTCCAACATCACCAGCTCTTCTTCACCACTTCATTACCTTTCCACCACCACTCCACTCACCCCCCCCCCCCAGGTCAAAATATAAACAAATTGTGGTCCATTAAGTTTTACAGACGTGGCAGACGAAGTGGAGACATACACAAAGTAGGTCCTTGTATGTTCACAGATCCACACACACATACACATACACACACACACTCACACGTACTCGTATACAGGTTATCTAATGGGTTCTGCTCGTACACACACACACACACACACACACACACACACACACACACACACACACACACACACACACACACACACACACACTTACACACACACACACACTCTCTCTCTCTCTCTCTCTCTCTCTCTCATTGAATTACACGCGCCAACATTATACGCACATTGCTTACACTTAATAACACACACACACACACACACACACATACACACACACACACACACACACACACACACAAGTAATAGATTGCCTCAATATATATTCTCTCAGATGAAGGAGACGCCCAGAAAATTGTCACCATGACGTTTTAGACCGTAACACATACATACATACATACATACATGCATACATACATACAGACAGAAAGACAGACGAATGAACCTACAGACAGACAGACAGACAGACAGACAAATAAACAGACAGATGGACACACATGCTTACATACTGTCTAACTATACGTCTAAAAAAAAAAAAAAAACACACACACACAATCACACACACACACACGATACATTATAAAGTTCAAGCACCTCACCCCTTATTGTTGTCGCATGTTATTCTACCCCTTCATCATCACTCTCAACTTCAGCCCAGATCTTGAAAGGAAACCAATGCCAAGTCTCACGTGAACCTCTTAGTAGGATAATTGGTAAAGATGGATGGGCTGGTAAATTAACTGTAAAGCACACACACATACACAGCCACACACACACATTAATACACACACACACGCACGCACGCAGCCACACACACACACACACACACGCACGCACACAGCCATACACACACACAAACACACGCACACAGCTACACACACACACACACACACACACACACACACACACACACACACACACAGAGCTACACACACACACACACACACAATAGATAGTTATGTCCAGTGAGTGTAGCTGGACAAATATCAAGCGAAGGAGTCTTTCACACACACACACACACACACACACACACACACACACACACACACACACACACACACATACAGGAAAAAGGCCAGGACAAATCATCCATCTTATAGGGAAAGTATATGTACAATATTGGTAAATCTGGAGCATCTGATTCCTCGAAACTTTTTCAGATAACAAGCCATCATTATTAATATTTTTTTTTATTATTATTATTATTAATTTTTTTTTTTTTTTTTTTTTTTTTTTTTTTTTTGCTGTTCCCTTGCATGCTTGGAGGATATCAAGACGCTGTAATGTCTACCAAAAGTGTATTACCCCCTTACTTAAGTTTGTCTCAGGCCCCAGTTCCTGCTCTCCCATCCCAAGAGGTGATCACAACAGAAGGCAGTAAGTGGCTGACCCTTTATCCTGGTAGGCAAGATTTGTAGTGACTGGTGATAATGATCTCTCTTTGGGGGGTCTGGGAAAAGGGATCATTACTGTATTACTTATCACAAACTATAACAACAACAGCTTTAGACAACACAAGCACGGATTATTGGAGGAAGAAGCTTGGAGAATAATGTTTGGTGCAATAATAAATCATAATTCGAGTAACTAAACCGATTTAATACTTTCGCCAGCACGAGTAGAACGAAAAGGACACAGATCAAACAAGTAAATTATGATACAGAAAATGTTTGGCCTTGTTAAACGTTATAATATTACAGCAGGGAAAATGTTGCAGTATATCGTAAGATCACCATGCATGAACGATGATGAGGCTGACGTGGAAGGAATATGGGGTTTTGTGTGGTTAATGAAGTTGGGACTGAGTGTGGTTAAATTGGAAGGAAACTGGGCTGAGTGTGGTTAATTAAGGTGGAATGAAGTTGGGACTGAGTGTGGTTAAGTTGGAAGGAAAATGGGGATGAGTGTGATTAAGGTGGAATGAAGTTGGGGCTGTGTAAGGTTATGGTCAAGTGAAGTTGACGTTGAGTGAAGATGAGGTTGAGTAAATTCTGACAATCACAAAAGAGAATGGATGGGGCCCTCCCCAGTATATACTCCTAAGGTTGTCTCTACTCAACTGTTTCCCAGCACCACTCACCCCCTTCCCCGGGCTGGCTGGTTGTTGGGCAGGGAGGGAGAGAGGGCATGAAGGGAAGGAGAGAGGGCTTGAAGGGAGGGAGGGAGGGATGGGCAGGCAGGCAGGGAGGGTATGAAGGTGTGAGATGAGGTGTGGTGAGGTGAGAGGGGTGGAAGTCACATAATTCAGTCCCTGCACGTCGGTTTGGTGTTGAATCTGGCCCCCTCACCTGGTTGTCTTGTCTAGCTGGCCCACCTCACATCTGCTGCCCCGACCCGACTACATACCCTCGCCCCCCATCACCACACAGTGTTCATGTCGACGGAGGAGTGAGGCTGTGGTAGAGGTGGTAGGATGTGTGGTGGTGGTTGGGAAGATGTTGTGGTGGTAGAGTGTGGAGGTGGTAGAGGGTTTTGGTGGGAGAGTGTGGTGGTGGTGGTGGTGGTAGTAGGGAGTGTGGTAGTGCTGGGATGTTGTGGTGGTGGTGGTAGAGGGTTGCGATGGTTGTAGGGGGTTTGATAGTGGTAGTGGGTTGTGATGGTGGTTTGGATGCTGTGGTGGTGGTAGAGTGTTGCGGTTGTGGTAAAGGTTGTGATGCTGGTAGAGGATTATGATGGTGGTAGAGGGTTGTGATGGTGGTATAGAGGGTTGTGATGGTGGTATAGAGGGTTGTGATGGTGATAGAGGGTTGTGATGACCGAGAGTGTGATGGTAGAGAATTCAGTAGCAGTTTCTGAGACGGTAAAGGCAGATTGTGAGGAGGAAGAGGTTGAGGTTGAAAAATTCTAAGTAAGATTGAGGTTGAAGATGACTATGGGTGAGGTTAATAGAGGCTGAGGAAGAAAGAAGGCAATGTTCAGTAGGACCGAGAGGTTGATGCTAAAGAAAATTGAGGTTGAGTGAAACTGAGACTGAGTGAAGTGGATGGTAAGTAGGGCTAGGGTTGAAATTAAGCTGGTGTTGAATGATATTGAGGTTATGTGAGGGTGAGGTTGAGTGAAGGTGAGACTGTGTGAGGGTGAGGTTGAGTGAAGGTGAGACTGTGTGAGGGTGAGGTTGAGTGAAGGTGAGACTGTGTTAGGGTGAGGTTGAGTGAAGGTGAGACTGTGTGAGGGTGAGGTTGAGTGAATATGTAGTTGGGTGAAGGTAAGGTTGAGTGAATTTGATGCTGAGTAAAGGTGAGACTGAGTGCAGGTGATAATTGGTGAACTTGTTGATGAAGAAACCTAAATTTCAATACAAGGCCACCCTTACACAAGCATAAATGACTACGTGTGTGTCCAATACTATGTGGACATAAATTTAATTAATCTTTCCACCTTGAACATTGGAACACAATAAATTAGAGAGACCCCCTCCCTGGTACGTCCGTAATCGAGGGTTCCTGCTGCAGCCTATTCCGTCACACCCTGTACACAAGCTGGGAGCACGTCAGAGGGAAGCCCACATCACACTCCACACCCTTGACCAACACCCTGCTGTATGTACACTGAAAGGAAGGACGCCCAGGGTAACCCCATCACCCTCTATACTATATACCTGGGAGGGCCATCAAAAGCAAACCCTCATCTTCCACACCAATGAATGGGAAGACGTCAAAGGCAACCCTCACACAACATACACTGACAACACTAGCTGGGTGGGTCGTCAAAAGTAACCCCCACACGCACCACACTCTCTACTGTACACTGAATGGAAGGATGACAAGAGTAACCCCCACACCACCCATATTTACAATACTTACAGGGAGGGCCGTCAAAACTAACCCCAACAACCTCACATTCTCTATAATACGCGAATTGGGGGAACTTCGAAGCCAAGGATGGAGTAGGGCTGTGAAACAAACAACAGTGTAGTTCCTGATGCATGGGGTCAAATGCATCACCAAAATGTTGAAATATCGTGTATACTCAGTCTTCCAGCATCGTTTTTCAAGTTTGGTTTCCATGTCTTAGCAATATGTAGGTATTAAGTCGCCTCCGAAGGTATTGTGCCGGCAATCGCACTTCTCTTGTATATTTGTCGGTGAAACACACCTAATGGATGTGAAAAACTCATAAATGGCTATAAGTTCGACTTGATTAACTCTAGGTGCATCAATAATAATACTGAAATCATTGGTGAGAGAAGGGAACAATATATCTGGATGCAACAGTATCCTTAAAATGAAAATAAATAAATAAATAAAATAGTAGCCTTAATAAATATTTCTTTTTCTTTTTATCGTTCGGAAATGCAACTCAAGTTTTGGAGCAAAGCAGAGATAAATGAGTTTGACTTTTGGAACATCTGCTTCCCCACGATATCGATCCCTGCAACACGGTCACTTTGTCTGTACCTCGAGTCTAATTACATGATTTATGGAACAAGGCTGCTCCACTTATTGTGCTGCACATCACACACAGCTTGTCTCATCTCACCTTTGTTCTGTGTTACTGTAAATGAAGAAGGACACAGCATCTCACCTTAGCCATACACACACACACACACACACACACACACACACACACACACACACACACACACACACACACACACACACACATGCATACAGATAATCGTACCCCATACATGCACACAGACATACACATATACATACACACACTAATACAAATTCATACATTCAGTTTTACATATATATACACACACACACACAATATTTCTTACACATACAATATATACACTCACATTCCTCACAGATGCAGTATACGTACAGTTCACCTATGCAAATATGGAACACATCATCTTCATTACCATCAAAGTTATCGTAGTCACCATTGCAAATTATCCACGTCACCATCACCACATCATCTTTATCACAATTGTTAGTCTATTACAGAAGAAGGTCTTTCATAACACAAGGCAAGTACTGTACTGTTCCTCTCCCTGTCTACTGTCAGTTTACTCTATATAGTTCATTCCTGTAAAGTGTCGAATGTCATTACTTCATTAGTATCTCTGTCTTCCCGGGTTTCTCCTCCAACAGACATTCTCATATTATTCTAAGCACACAAAGATACAGAGATATACGGATAAACAAGCAAAAATTCTATGTATATAATAAGCACACATGCAAAATTGCTGGCTTCCTGGATAGCATACACCCTTACATCACTTTCTCTGGATTCTGGTTCGATTAACATGTGGAATAACTTACTCACACTAAATCAACATAATTATTTAGGAGAAGGTGTACAACAACATATATATTCACACATAGAAATATAAGCCACGTGATATTGTACTAAAAAACCTACTGATCGTCATATAGCACTCGCCTTAGTGTATAAATAGATATGTTATACTACACAGTTATTAACCAAGAGAGACAGTTCGCTAATGGAGAGGGTATGGGCTCGGTTGGGTTGGGTTGGGTCAGTCAGTAGGCCTCACACACTTCCTCTCTTTAGGTGAGAAATTGGAGGGTAAATAACGAGCTGATTATTTTCACCTCGGGGTTTAATTAGTGATGGAGAGAGAGAGAGAGAGAGAGAGAGAGAGAGAGAGAGAGAGAGAGAGAGAGAGAGAGAGAGAGAGAGAGAGAGAGAGAGAGAGAGAGAGAGTAACCCATTCCACCACTTCAACCCTAAATTAACAATATTTTGACTCTTGTGCCCCCTTCCCTGCCCTCCGTTATCCTCCATGCCTCTTCCCACCCTGATTCTCCCTTCCCTGTCCTCCCTTATCCTCCCTGCCTCCCCTACCCTTTACTGAATCTCCCTTCCCTGGTATATCTTCCCTGCTTACTGGTCACTGACTTCCCTGACCATTCATTATGTTTTCCCTTCCCTGACTTAAGATTATTAATTATACCTTTCCTTCTTCCCTGATCATCATACCATCCCTGACCACCCCCATCCCATCTCCATTCTGGTCCCTGCTTTCCCTGAACATGCATTATACCCTCCCTTATTCCGTTAATCATCCCATCCCTGACCAATATTCTTTCCCTGCCCTATAGATTCTGATCCTCCCCTCCATGTCTATCAAACCACTCTTGCTTCTCGTGATTCTATACTGTACCTTCCCTTCCTACCTCCCTTCTTTGATCCTAGCTGCTTTCTCTTTCCCCCTCATCATGTTAATCTCTATTTACACTACCTTCATCATTCTCTTTTTGGTCTCTGTCTTCATTTGTGTCTATCTATCTATCTATATTTCAGTCTATGTTCATATATCTTATCTTATATGTGTGTGTGTGTGTGTGTGTGTGTGTGTGTGTGTGTGTGTGTGTGTGTGTGCGCGCTAGCAAGACAACCTTTCAACGGATGAACTAATCTTTGCACCAATTTGGGGGAGGGGGCGGGGGTGGAGGGGGGTTGAGAGCAGGGCATGCAACCACGATAAGTAACCCCCTCTCATCTAGTCTCTCTCTCTCTCTCTCTCTCTCTCTCTCTCTCTCTCTCTCTCTCTCTCTCTCTCCGCCCACTTCCGACCACTTCAACCACCAGTGAACTTTGCCCTCCCATCACCACCACCACCACCACCACCACCACTACGGCTGCCCCCCTCTCGTTATTAGCGGGGAGGGGGACGGACGGACAGACAGACAAGGGGCGAGGGCGGCAGATGGTCCCGTAATTTGCGCGATGATGTCACGCAAGATCAATAGAGCAGCGGAGCGTCTCGGGAGATTAATTTGATGGCATGCTACTGATTTCACAACAGAGGGGAGCAACATGGTTCATACCCGTGTCTCTCTCTCTCTGTGTCTGTGTCTCTCTCTGTCTCCCCCAACACCTGCCCGGGGGGGGGGGGGGGGGAATGATTAGAGAGGGGATCGGCGGGGGTGTGCATGGGAGGAGAGACAGAGATAAGAGTTGGAAGGAAGAGGGAACCGAGAACGAAGAGGAAGCAAGATGAGGAACTAGATCGCTAATGGTGAGGGAAAAAGAGTTGGGTATACGAGCCTGTAGAACAACTGCATAATTATGTCGGAGGAATAAGATCAGAGTTGGAGGGAAGACGGAACCGTGAATAAGGAGATGGAAATAGGTCGCAAAAATGGGGAAGGAAAAGAGGAGGGTAGAAAGAGAGTGGAAAAATATAAATGTTGGATGATAGGAGAAAGAATAAATGGCGGTAGGAATTGGCGAATGAGAACGAAGGAAGGAGAACATTAAAATTAGAATGAGACAAGAAACCAGAGAGGGAAGCGTTAAAAGTAGGGAAAGGAAATACAAAAGTAGGAAAGAGAGCGGAAACGAAGGGAGGAGAACGCTAAAACTAGAAAGACCAGAGAGAAAAACGCAAGCACCAGGGAAAGGAAACACGAAAGTAGGTAAGAGACCGAGAACGAAGGGAAAGAGAACACTAACATTACGAAGGAGACCACGCGAACTGAAAGGAAGGATGAAAGGACACGGACGGAAGGAGACGAGTGCAGGAGGAGGAGGAGGAGGAGGAGGAGGAGGAGGAGGAGGACGAGTGGAGGAGGAGGAGGACGAGTGGAGGAGGAGGAGGAGGAGGAGGAGGAGGAGGAGGAGGAGGACGAGTGGAGGAGGAGGAGGAGGAGGAGGAGGACGAGTGGAGGAGGAGGAGGAGGAGGGGTTGGCTGACCAGTACGACCCCTACCAGTACGACCCCTACCAGTGGCTTTACGCTTGGGTTGACGGTACTGGTTTTTGCCAACACTAAATAAGGGAAGAGCGGCGCCGGGAGGTTGGATGTGTGTGGGTGTGTGGGTTGGTTGGTTGGTTTGGAGTGACTGTATAGGTGGGCTGTGATCACGATATGCGCTGTTATTAAAAAAAAACAGCGCA
This sequence comes from Petrolisthes cinctipes, assembly GCA_033782935.1. Taxonomy (NCBI): domain Eukaryota; kingdom Metazoa; phylum Arthropoda; class Malacostraca; order Decapoda; family Porcellanidae; genus Petrolisthes; species Petrolisthes cinctipes. The sequence continues at coordinate 21,259 of JAWQEG010003630.1, read as the reverse complement.
TATCGTGATCACAGCCCACCATACAGTCACTCCAAATAGTATAGCACACTTTATATTTAGCATAATCACATTCTTTTTATATTCAGCTTTACACTCTTTTTATATTCAGCATCACACTCTTTTTATATTCAGCATTACACTCTTTTTTTATTCAGCATCACACTTTTTTTATATTCAGCATCACACTCTTTTTATATTCAGCATCACACTCTTTTTATTCAGCATTACACTCTTTTTTTATTCAGCATCACACTTTTTTTATATTCAGCATCACACTTTTTTTATATACAGTATCACACTCTTTTTATATTCAGCATCACACCCTTTTTATTCAGCATCACACTTTTTTTATATTCAGCATCACACTCTTTTTATATTCAGCATCACACTCTTTATATTCAGCAACACACTCTTTTTATTCAGCATCACACTCTTTTTATATTCAGCTTTACACTCTTTTTTTATTCAGCATCACACTCTTTTTATTCAGCATCACACTCTTTTTATTCAGCATCACATTCTTTTTATTCAGCATCACATTCTTTTTATATTCAGCATCACACTCTTTTTATATTCAGCATCACACTCTTTTTATTTTCCTTATTATCTCACATTAAAATTTTAGTGTGCATTTGAAGAGTATAATTATATAGTCAGTGTAATGGAGATAATAAATAAATAGTTCATTATCACGTTACTGAAAATCTACTCAAGACCCACAAGATGTAACACGACAAACACGATTAGGAAATTTGTTCGATTGGTTAAAATCATCCATGTGTTTGTTATGTAATTTTATCTATTTTTTATTATCTTGCCTTTAAAAGATAAGATGTACGGTTGGCAACAGGAATTATTACACAGGCTATTTGGAAAGAAAGGTCATTATTCTGGACGTGCAGTAATGAATGGTCTTCCAAGTGACTCAGTGATTGCTAAATAACAACCTAATAATGATGTTGTATTGCAGTTATGTAGTCTTATATTTTCTATATGTTATAAACCCTAGAAAAGAATAGCGTGTGAACGAATTCTTGTGGCCAATAGTACAGTACACACACCAACAAAACAAATCCCATTATTTGCCAACCTATGAACCACAAATGGTACAGTCATGGTCAATAATCCTGCAACACCTTCCAATGAGATGGCTTCGTAAAATGATCCGAAACTATAGTTGTTGGTCTCTGCAATATTGGTTCATAAGATTCAATCAAATGGCTCGCTTTTATTCACCAGGTTGCAGGACTTTTGACCATGACTGTACATAAACTCTACAGACAGTTGATCTGAAGCACCACAGACGTTTATTCATTAGTGTACTCGCTTTATACTTTAAATTTATATGATGAATGAATACTATCTGATGAATTTCTTTTATATTATCCTTCAAGAAGAGATCGGTGAGGCGACAACACTTATGATTCCGGGTGTAACCTGAGGAGGATGAGATAATATTTTACTATTTTACCTTTAATTATTAATGCATGCTCGTCTCAGCAAGCATGCAGCCCTATCAGTGTACACGGGCACGCTCACACATTCACACACACACACACATACATACTCACACACAATACAACAAACGAGTCTTCGCATATATAACTCGGTCAGTGGCTGAAACACACACACACACACAAACACAGACACACACACGCACATACATTCTCACAACTACACACACACACACACACACACACACACACACACACACACACACGCACAACTACACACACACACACACACACACACACACACACACATACACACACACACATTCTCACAACTACACACACACACACACACACACATCTACGAAGCAATAGAACGGAACAATGGTGACCCAAAAAATATGATGAGGAAAAGATCATCACATTCACTTCACATTACCACCAACAGCAACACACAACCCTATCCATAAATAATTCAGTCTTAATCAATGTGTGTGTGTGTGTGTGTGTGTGTGTGTGTGTGTGTGTGTGTGTGTGCTGCCATGGCGACCCTTGACTCTTTCCTCCTTCACTCACTCACTCACTCACTCAATCAGTCAGTCGGTCAGTCAGTCAGTCGAACACACACACTCACTCATTTGAACACGTACACACAATCACTCACTCTGTAAACATATACTCACACATGCATGTATACACTCGCACACTCAGTCAAACATACACACACACTTATTCACATTCACTCACTCACTCACTCACACACTCCCACACTCACTCATACTTTCATTTTTCCTTCCTCCCTCTCTCTCTCCCTCCCTCCACAGTGCCATTTTCCTTCTCTCCCCTCACAATGTCACTTCTCTCTCCCTTCCCTCCCTCTCTCTCTCTCTCTCTCTCTCTCTCTCTCTCTCTCTCTCTCTCTCTCTCTCTCCTTCCTACCCGCATTATTACAAAACACTCTCGTAATATATACTTCCTCTTCTCTTCATCGGATGTCACTTCTTACTTTGGGTTCAACCTGATGTAATTCGACCAAACTTACCCCATGCAGTCTGATTTTACTAAAGTAGCCCTATATACCTATTCCAACCTGAGCTAACCCAACCAATCTTTATCTGTACAAATCCAACCTTCCCCAAAGTAAACTAATCCATCTAATCCAAACATATCCCAAACCTAACCCAAGATTTTCTACTACAATTAATACATCTTAGCACTAACTAATCTACCTAATCTAAAGAATACAGAATACTAACACAAATTTATTATGGTTCGCTCTTGCCAAAAAAACATCACTATGAGAGAATTTTGGAGCGCCGCCCCCCCCCCCCACTGCTGATCAAGGGAGCACCTGGACAGCAGCAGCAGGAGTGAAAGTCATTCCTGTCGGGATAATCCGTGATCTTGTACGTCAGGCTGGTGGCGGCGTGGCGGGGGGAGGGGCTTTAGGGGGGGTGGCGGGGGGAAGGGGGGTGTTGAGGGAGGCAGGGATGAGGGGGCTGGCTGGGGGGTGTCGATGGAGGTAGGGAGATATTAGTAAGGGTAGAATGGTAGGGTGGTGGTGGTGGGTGGGTAGTAGGGGATATGGGGGTGTATGATTCCGAAGACTCATACATTACAGGGTAAATTGTTCCATGTTCCTCTTCCCTATACAAGGCGTTGGCATATATTGTTTTACCATATTCGGACGTGAAACAAGATAACCTTACCTAACCTTCCTATGACCATAACCAACATAATCCATCACCTATCCAAACCTTCCCATCCAAATATGTCCCATCCAAACCAAACAACTGTTTTCGCCATATTTCACAACACGACTATGTGCCCTCACTGAAAAAAAAAAAAAAAAAAAAAAAAGAAAAAAATAATAATAATCTGGTGACTCTCTTGTCTGTTTCAGCAGAAATCAGTTGTGGGTGAATTGGATTGTTACAGATTCCTCCAAACTCTACCACGAAACAGGTTACCTCGGTTTAACTGTAAAGTCTCAGGCTGATCTGTAGCATGATTTGAAGGGATAATCATATTTCAGTTCGTCTCCCAAAGATGATATATACCGTTTATATAATACTGTAAATCACACCCAAGCTGAAGCAGAGAACGAGACACATGCCGTGGTGGACATTTGCCAACACGTGGACTTCAACTCGAGTTTGACTGTGAGTGTTCAGAGATGGGACATGTTGTGGACAAGTTGGAGTAGTCTGCTTAGCCCTCCAATCTGAACAATAAATTAACCCATTCCCTCTAGAGTCCTACTGAAAGATTCTGTTTGTTCCCTGGCACTGTTTGGAGGAATCAGTCAGTGTCCATCAAAATATTTTACCCACAACACATTACTACCTCCCTCAGTAATCTAATAAAAAGTAAAGTAATAAAAAATGACAAAGTCTGATATTCCTGTGTAACGACATTAATTCCCCGTACCACGAGACACTTGGGGCTGATGCGGGCGGGGCGGGGCGGGGCGGGGCGGGCCGATGCGGGGTGGGGTGGGGTGGGGTGGGGTTGGGGAGAAGTGGTAGAGGTAAGGTAGGTACCCACATGAGTCGCGTGCCACCCCCCCTAGATCTAGTCCCTATTACACTCCACGGTCACCTCTAGGTTTCGCTCGCAGTGTGGGAGGGGAACCCAATACCAGGTGTGTGGCTCTTATGGCATGATGTGAACGATGCATTGTGGGAGGCAGGCAGGGGGTGAGGGAGTGGGGGAAGGAGTAGTGGTGGTGGTAGAGGAGGAGGATGGATAGTGGTAGTAGGAAATAGAAAGGAGGAGGAGGAAGAGAAGGATGTTGTGGTAGGAGGTAGTTAGGTAGAAGAGGCATGAACGAAGGAAGAGAGATATGATATATAATATAGAGCTTTTTTATTATCCCGATTTCCTTCTAATTAATACGTCTATAGGAACATTTTTCGTGTACTACATGCAAGTGTTTATAAGCTACAGAAAAGTAACTGATATGTAATTTTTTTGTGTAACTTGCTTTAGATAGCATTCCATTCACGGAAGAATCTAAAAAATAAAATGAAGGAACCGATACCTCTTACCTCCAGTTTGAGCAAATGGCATATATATATATATATATATATATATATATATATATATATATATATATATATATATATATATATATATATATATATATATATATATATATATATATATATATATATAGAGACAGAGAGAGAGAGAGAGAGAGAGAGAGAGAGAGATGGAACCCAGAATAATGGTATATTGAGAAGAGTTGATAGCAGTGGATTAGGTCCAACACAACACGACACAGGAGCACAAAAAGAAACAGTGTGTGTAAAGAGAAGACCTTGTGGCCCACACCGAGGTAATCTGTTATCTCAACTACTAACTGAGGTACTGGAGGAGGGAGGCAGGAGACGGGGAAGAAAATGTGGAAGGGAGGAGGAGGGAGGAAGGAGCAAGGGAGGACGGAGGAGAGGTGGAGGAAGAGGTGGTAGGGAGAAGGAAGGAAGGAGGGAGAGAGGGAGGGGTTGAAGGAGGGATGAAGGGAGAAGGGAGGGAGGGATGGGGGATCATATGGACTGGGGGGAGGGGGGGTGGGTAGTGATGGTGGGGGTAACTCGGTGCTCCGCTCATCACCTGTTGTTTGGGCTGCAGCAGTGTTGCCACCTTCTACCCGCCCTCGCTCACACATACACACACACATACACACACACACACTCATATTCACTACGCACACACACACACACGCACTAAAACTAATACTCTCTCTCTCTAACATACACAAACACACACACCACAGTAATCCTCGCACTCACCACACACACATACACACACATAAACACACACACACACATACACACACACTCCCACTGTGTGTGTGTGTGTGTGTGTAGTGAGAGGGCAGCAATGTAGGCTAACTGGTTCAGTTTTTGGCTCTTCCAAATATACAGTACCGGTAGTGCTATCGAGTCCATGTATTTATCTCTCTCTCTCTCTCTCTCTCTCTCTCTCTCTCTCTCTCTCTCTCTCTCTCTCTCTCTCTTAGTACTACTATATCAAGCACTGATCACCAGATACATTTAGCTACAGCCATAAACAAAAGCATTGTCTCTTTATCTGCCAAGTCATGAACCACATAATAATGGTATGCCTTAAGCTTCACAGTACATGAAGGCTCCATGGTGATCTGAAGCAGCATTAGATTAGTTTATTTCCTATACCTCTTGGATATTGTGGGTATGGACTGTACTTTTGTTTGATGATTTAGTTTGTTCGAATATTATCCTTTATATTAATACCATTAAAGATGAGCAAAGTGAAGTGATGAGGGTTTGAGAGATGAGTATAACGTAAAGTAAAGACGAAGAAGTGTAGATAGTGAAATAGTATATAGAGTCGGGAAGTGAGATGAGTGAGTGTAGTGAGACAGCAGATGAGGTGAGTGAGTTTGGTGAGATAAGAGGTGAGTGTGTGTGGTGAGACAAGAGGTGAGCGTAGTGAGACAGGGAGAGGGAGAGATGAGTAAGGAAATGAGAGGCAAGTGAGTGAGACAATAGGTGAGTGTGTGTGGTGAGACAAGAGGTGAGTGTGTGTGGTGAGACAAGAGGTGAGTGTAGTGAGGCAGGGAGAGGGAGAGAGGAGTAAGGTAATGAGAGGCAGGTGAGATGCGGGCACCAGCCGTCATCTGGCAGGCCTGAGGCAGCCAGCGCACGTGGTGGCCTGAGGCTGGTGCTACCTGGGGCTGCCCGCCGGCTGCTGCTGCCTCACTCACTCACTCACTCACTCACTCACTCACTCACTATCCATCTCAATCACTCACTCACTCACTATCCATCTCACTCACTCACTCACTATCCATCTCACTCACTCACTCACTCACTATCCACTAACTACATCTTTACAACTAAGTAATAATTGCAGCCTGAGAAGGAGATGGGGAGTGGGGAGAGTATAAGCACTAAAGGACAAACAAGAACAAGGACATAGAGAGATGGTTGAGAGTTTGAAGCGATTGCCTCTAGACGAAAATAAACGTCAAAACCCTTTCAGTATTTCCTACAGCTCTGCCGGAAACACCACACACACCCAACCAAGAAGGAATGATGTAAGTACAGTATTAATCTTCCAAGAACATAGTAACATAAAATACAAACTAAATATGGATTGGATTTGGATCGAGTGCATTCATTATCTTTGCCAACGCCAAACAGAGTCTACGGACATTTCCAACCCACATTTCACCATCCTTTTTACCATATCGTTGTAATTATATTCATTTCCGATCTTCATTTTCTTACCTGGAATCACCAAACTATAACAACTCTGAGGTTTCATTATGACCAACTGTATTGTGAAGTTTAAGTACATTCACCTCGTAAGTTTTTGGGTTATCGTGTTCACAAACCAGAAAACATACAAGCCAACATGCGAGATTACATAACCTTTGTAAAATATTAAAAAAAAAACACACACAAGAACACAAGAAAATAAGGAATGAAACAGCGGAAATCACGGTGACTCAACCACGACAGCTCCAGAATCAGAGCCCTCCCTTGGTGCTTCATTAACACTTTCTACTGTACCGTACTGTACTTACCTTTTCATCTTGAAGGGTTCCAGTCTTCCCAGACTCCAGTCAGTGTCTCCATACCTCACGCCTGAAACGAAAGCATTTTACCTTGAGTAATTATTTTACCATGTTGTGTCCAGATTATTATCATTGATGTGAAGTGCTCATATCAAACTTATATGACTAATATTCTGCCAAAAATTGCCAGAATAATAAATCTTCTTTTTCTAGAAAGTGACGACAAGTTTTTATGAATTACAACGAATACAACTAACATGGCTCCACCAGAAAGTTACATTGTGGACACTTTGAAACCCAGGGTAGAAAGACGTAGAATACAGTCACAAGAGTTTCCCTATATCACATGTCCTGGCATTTATTCCTTCCATCCACAAAAACCTTTCACGTAGATTCGTATTAGAACGATGTCGTAGGTAAAGATGTGTGTTGTTATTGTTGCTGTGTGTTGTTTAGAGGCTGTACACACCGTGGCTACCGTGCTGCTCTGTCACTGTCAACCCATGTGGCCACGCTTTTTTGCTTCGATCATTCTTTCTTGCCACACTTCCCCCTCTTGCCTTGCTATACATCCACCACCCTTCTTGCCTATACATCATCGTCACACACTGTCACATTACACCACTCTACCCACGTCACACTAAATACACCCACCCTCTTCTTCTGCCACCACCGTCACACTCTGTCACTTTACACTATTGTACCCACGTCACACTATATACACCCACTCATCTTGCCTCCATCGTCACATTACTGTCACATCACACCACTCTACCCACGTCACACTAACAAAATGTACAGTCACGATTAAAGACGCTGCATCAAGTGAATGAGAGTGAGTTACTTGAGTGAATCTTGTAAACAAATGCTACAGAGACCAACAACTATAGTTTGGCATCATTATTCGGATTAGTTTCAATAGAAGGTGTTTTAGGACTATTGGTTGTGACTGTACTTTGGAATACTCTGTCACATCACCACCGCACCCATCATACCAAACAAACATAATTCTATCACCATAATATTACATTCACATGCATTTACCTTGATTTATATTAGCCAGCCTTGTCACACTACACTGTAATTACAACACATGTGTACTGGACTGGACATCTTCACTTTGTTACCTTACCTTGTATTGGCTTCCTAACTCTGCCATACTTTAATTCCCTTACTTTGTTTTTTAATTAATATGCTTTCTCTCAGCTACTGCGTCCTATCCTGTATTGTTCCAAGCTTCCACCATGTCCCACCCTTCTTTCTGTCCCATCCTTCCCCCTCTTTCTGTCTCTCCTTGTCCACCTTTTTATTCTCTCCCTCTATATTCTTCCCCTGCCTGCCTCTGTTTCTCTCATTCCCCCTACCTTCACCTGCCTCTGCCTCCTCTTGTCCAACCCTGTATCTCGTCTCTCTACCCCTTCCCTTTCCACTGTCACCTCTGTCATCCCCTTACCTCTACCCTTGGCTCCCAGGTCCCTTCTTCCCATGCCACACCCTTCTTCCTGCCTCACCTCAACTTCCCTATATACCCCTGCTTCCCCTTCAACTGTCTCACCTTCCAGTCAGAAAATTCCCATGCCTGCTTCCCCTACCAGTCCTACCCCTTCCCCTGCCTGCCTCACCATCCCAGTCTGTAAATTCACTGTCCACTTCCCCTACCATTATTATACTCCTTTCCCCAGCCTCCCCATCCTAGTATTACCCTTTCCCCAACCTCCCCCTTCGACAATTACCTCTTCCCC
>JAWQEG010003630.1:0-10000 GCA_033782935.1 Petrolisthes cinctipes | reverse complement strand
TGATGTAAGACCTATGAACGTGACTGTACAGAGCTCCCCATCCTCATCCTATTTCCATCCTTTTCCCTATTTATTATTATTTTCCCATTCCTTTCCTCATCCTTATCTCCATTCTTTTCCCCATTCTTTCCTCATCCTATCACCCATCCTTTCCCCATTTCTTTCCTCATCCTTTCCCCAATTCTTTCCTCATCCTATCCCCCATCCTTTCCCCAATTCTTCCTCATTCCTATCCCCCATCCTTTCCCCAATTCTTCCTCATCCTATCCCCCATACCTTTCCCCAATTCTTTCCTCATCCTATCCCCCCATCCTTTCCCCAATTCTTTCCTCATCCCCATACTTTCCCCAATTCTTCCCCATCCTTTCCCCAATTCTTTCCTCATCCTTTCCCCATCCTTTCCCCATCCCCATCCTCCCCCCATCCTATCTCATTTGATGACGCGACCCCCGTAAGTCCAGCTACCCATTCCTACTCCCATTAAATGACAACACCTCCCCATTACCCTCTTCCCATCCCATTCCGTTATCCACTAATTCCCCTTCCTTCCCCCATTAGATGACACAACCACCCATTAGATGATAGGGTACAACAACTTCCCCATTAATCTATCTTTTTTATATATATATATATATCCCAATTACCCTTCAGTTCCCATTCATCCCCATTAGATTACATAACTTCCCATTACTTTATCTCTCCATGTGCTCCCATTTTCCCCATTACATCATAAACCTTAACCCATTTCCCCCTTATCGTCCTCCCCATTATCCTCCAGTTTCCAGTACCCATTCTTCCCCATTTATCCATGTGCTCCCATTTTCCCTATTACATTATAAACCTTCCCCCATTTCCCCCTTATCATCCCCCCCCATTATCCTCCAGTTTTCAGTACCCCTCCTTCCCCATTTAAATGACATTACCCCTCCATTATTATGTACCCCTTTGTCACCCAACCCCCCTCCTCCCCTCCCTCCCCTTTATACCCATTAGATGACCTCACCCTTCCATTACTCTCTTGTCATCCCTTACCGTTACCCCACCAACCCCCATTTTTTCCCCTTTTTGGATGACACAGTTTACCCATTACTCAGCAGACCTCAATTACTTTCTCTCTCCACTCTCATCCAAATCCCCTCCTCCCCTCTCCCCCATTAACCTCTCTCCATCCATTGCAAACCTTTTCTCTTCAACCTCTCTTCCCACAAATTCACACCCCTGCCCCTACCCCCCTCCCCTTCTCCTCTTCCCCAACCGCACCCCCCTACAACTCTTACATTTACCCTCTCTCACTCACCTTCAAACCACCCCTTCCCTTCTCTCTCTCTCTCACTGCACGCCCCCCCCCCCACCCACCCTACCCCCTCCGTGCAAATCCCGTCCCCCTCCCCCCTCTCCACAACACACACACACACACACATTCCCAACCCTTCATGCAGACCCTACTCACCCTAGCTCCCCCCCCCTACCCCTACCCCTCTCACCTCCTAGCTTCCCCCCTCCATCATGCATTTACCCCTCCCTCTCATCTCCGTAGCTCCTTCTTCCTCCCTCATTTCTCAAGTCTAGTCCTCTCCTCTTTCATCGGTCCTGCTTATCCCTTGCACTAATTCCCTCACTTCCCTAATACACATTCTCTCTCTCTCTCTCTCTCTCTCTCTCTCTCTCTCTCTCTCTCTCTCTCTCTCCGTCATGCAGCCCCCCTCACCCTATAGCTTCACCACTCTCACTCTCTCTCTCTCTCTCTCTCTCTCTCTCTCTCTCTCTCTCTCTCTTCCCTTAGTTAGCTCTTTCTCCGCTTCCCTCCCCCCTCCCTTTCTCTCCCTGCCTCTCTACCTTCCACAGCCACACACCTGGAGATAATTGACCACTTGGGGCACAACTGGCCCACTTCTACTTCAGGGAAGCGTGACCACGTTGTTGTCGGTACCGGCGCTTCTGTTCTATCTTTGGTGTTATTGAAGCGACGAGAAAAACTGCACTGTACCTTCCCTCCTCTTTCTATTGGTATATGTTAATGAAGAAAGTGTATGTACTGTACTGGGCCTTCCCTTACCTTCCTAACGTATTTGTTATTGAAGAAAGGAGAAATTCTGTACTGTAGCTTCCTTCCTCTTTCTATTGTATATGTTAATGAAGAAAGTGTATGTACTGTACTGGCCTTCCCTTCCCTTTTTAATGTATTTGTTATTGAAGAAAGGAGAAATTCTGTACTGTAGCTTCCTTCCTCTTTCTATTTTATATGTTAATGAAGAAACTGCATGGATGTACTGTGCTTCCCTTCCCTTCCTAATGCATCTGCTGTTGGTGGAAAGTGTGGTACCGTACTCAACTGTGACCCCCTTCCCTTTTTTATATGTTATGTGTTATAGAAGCAAAGAGAGGAACTGTACTGAACCTCTATTCCCTCTTCCCTTCCTAATGTATTTGTTAATGAAGAATGGAAAGGAACTGCATGTATCATAAGCCTTTTTTCTCTTTCCAATGTATTTGCCATTGAAAGAAGGTGAGGTACCGTAGTGCACCCTCCTTCCCATTTTTCTGTTATTGAAGAAAAGATTGAAACACCATGTAGCCTACTGAGCTGTCCCTCCTTTTCTAATGCATCTGCTGTTGAAAAGAAGATGAGCTACTTTACTGCACCTTCCTTTCCTTTCTACTGTATGTGTTGTTGGAATAAGGAAAGATACTATACTGAATAATTTTAATGAATACTGAACAGGATACTTTCAATTCGTTCATTTAGTTTTGTTCATTTCGTTGGGTCTGTAGGAATCAGTAGCCTCAATTTCTACTAAAAGTTTGGGGATATAATTCAACCTGGCACATTTTTTATTAATTTATATTGACGAATACTAAGACTTATATCTATATATCATATCCTGTCTTACCTCTAAAAAAAAAAAAAAAAAAAAAAATCGTGTGGTATGTCCAAAATCATTCCCAACTTCTAAGGAAATGCCTAGATTCATTGAGATTGAAGAAGCATAAGTCGAATTAAAGGAGAAAGATAGATAATTGTATAGAGTACCAGAATAGACCAGTTGTGTATGAGAAAGACTAAAGTACAAGCCATCCATTCGACCTCATGTTGTAGCAGTGGCCTTGGTTTCAATTGGCTCGTTGTATGTAAGTAATTAATATCGGGGAGGAACGATGCCATGATTTTTGTCTTAAACTGTACATATATAAGTTCTCTTCTGGTAAGGGGAAACTCTCTTGTTGGTGACCTGGAGAGTTTCTGATTCCTTCAAACTATACCTCAACTCAGATCCCCTATTAGGTATTATTCTATTATAGTTGTCTGTTTCGTGGCAGAGTTTGGAGGAAATAATATTAGCTAATCATACTAGGCACACACACACACACACACACACACACACACACACACACACACACACACACACACACACACACACACATACAGTAGCTCTTCAGTTCACTAACAAGAGATTCTACCATTAATTTAATGTTATACAAAATCTCACCATGAAACTCTCTACTGTGTTAAGGTCAAAAGAAACTGTGAAGGACGTTAGTGACCGTCTCTCTCTCTCTCTCTCTCTCTCTCTCTCTCTCTCTCTCTCTCTCTCTCCTCTCTCTCTCTCTCTCTCTCTCTCACAAACAGAAGCCATAGAATAGTCTAGTCCCCAACACATTCAGCCCATACACTCATCCTTGTTATTGTTCACTCTCATTACTTAAGATTTAGACATATGAACTGTTCCATTAAAATGACATTACTCTTATTTTAATTTTTTTGACAGCCTAAGGGAAAGAGGAAGAACTAGAATGGTAAGAGAAGGAGGTGTAACTTTTCTCAAACATCAAGTACACTCGAGGAAGGGAATCAATCCACATTTCACCCTCACCTGACAAAAATACTGAATTCTTTCCTGGTCCTGATATTTTACTTGGAAACGCCATAATTATATAGCATCTGGGACTCATGCTGGCCAATCGTCAGGCTAAATTTGATCGAAATCCGTATATGGGTTTTGTGATATCTGGTTCACTAATCCTTCAACCTTCCAACCGACAGACAAACAAATAATTATGAAAGAAAACAAAACCTTCAGTAAAACCTGGTGTAAAAATTATGATTCACTCAACACTTGTATCAAACAAACCTGAGAGAGAGAGAGAGAGAGAGAGAGAGAGAGAGAGAGAGAGAGAGAGAGAGAGAGAGAGAGAGAGAGAGAGAGAGAGAGAGGAGAGAGAGAGGAGAGAGAGAGAGAGAGAGAGAGAGAGAGAGAGAGAGAGAGAGAGAGAGAGAGAGAGAGAGAGAGAGAGAGAGAGAGAGAGAGAGAGAAGCTTCTAACCTCGCCTTGACCACTACTTATCAAACTACAATATTCACCCTCTGACCACACAACACTAACCAACACCTCCCTCACAAACACTATCAATTTATACACACACACACACACACCTACGAAGACCCTAACACAATATTATCCCTTTGCTCATAACCTTCTACCAAACTGCAATAAGGACCCTATGATCGTGTATGAAAATTGGAGGCTGCTGATTCCTCCTGACCATGCCACGAAACAATTGGCTCCTTCCATATAGGTGGTGTTTCGTGGCAATATATGAAGGACTCATTTATCTCCAATATTCTGACTACATCACAGGGTTCCTTGATACCATTCCAATCGACGACCACATGTCAACATCACATTTTTTATCCTACCTTTATCGACAGTCCTACCACATACAACAACCACATTAACTTTCACCAACCTTACCACAACTACCATACTTCACCTCTCCTACCACAAACAACCACCACATATCACCATTTCTATCACACACAACCACCCCATTCCATCAGTACTTTAATTTGACAGGGTAGGCACAGAGTGTGGTAGTGGGAACTGTAGAATGGTAGTGTGTGTTTGTGTGTGATGGTAGGTGTGTTCACAGTGACTGAGTTCAAGACTGAGTAAGGGTGGGCGATGATGAGTGTGAAGGTGTGTGTGAGAGAGAGAGAGAGAGAGAGAGAGAGAGAGGAGAGAGAGAGAGAGAGAGAGAGAGAGAGAGAGAGAGAGAGAGAGAGAGAGAGAGAGAGAGAGAGAGAGAGAGAGAGAGAGAGTAGAAAGGTAAGGCGATGAACGATGTGTGTGTGTGTGTGTGTGTGTGTGTGTGTATTTATGAGGACAAGGAAAGGACGAGTGTGAGATGAGTGCATATGAGTGTGAAGGTGAGGGAGGGCGAGGGTGCAGAGCAGAGGGCCAGGCGGGGAGGCAGGCAGGCAGGCAGGCGGGCGGGGTGGGAACTTGACTGAGGGCAGGACACAGCTGGTCTCCGGCGGGCATATGCGGCGCCCCAGCTGACGCTCCCCTGGCCGCCCCGGGGCACCCCTGGCCTGGCCTGCCCTGCCCTGCCCGCCGCCACCATCTCCCCCAACTACCACATACACCACAACTAATACTATCACTATCAACTACCACCACCATCTCCTCCAACTACCACATCCACCACAACTAATACTATCACTATCACCTACCACCACCATCTCCCCCAACCACAACATCCACGACAACTAATACTATCACAATTACTACCATCACAACCACCATCTACCCCAACCATCACAACTAATGCTATCACTATCACTACAGCTGTTCCCATCACTATTTCTTCCGTCACTACCACTAAGACCACCACTACCACCACCACTACCATTTCTCCCCCCAACCACCACCACTAATACTATCACCAGAACTGCCCTAGCCACTACCAAACACTACCACCACTAGACAATCACTTACACCACCACACTTCCCACTACTATTTCTTCATTCACTACCACCAACACAACTACCAACTAGTTATACTATCCCTGTCCCAGCCACTACCACTACCATGAATACTATCACTATCGCCACCACTGCCCCAGCCACTCCCACCACTCATGCTTTCACTAACATTACAACCATAAATTCATTATCGCTACCACCATCACCACCACCACCACCACCACCAGTACCACCATCACCACCACCACCACCACAACTATCACCACCACCACCACAACCATCCTCATTAACAACATCATCATCATCACCACCACCACCATCACCACCACCACCCACCACCACCATCATCACACCACCACCACCACCCACCACAACTACCATCCTCATTAACATCACCATCACCACCACCACCACCACAACCATCTTCATTAACATCACCATCACCACCACCACCAACCACTATCACCACCCACCACCACCACCACCACCACCACCACCACCACCACCATCCTCATTAACATCACCACCACCACCTCCACCACCATCCTCATTAACATCACCACCACCACCACCACCACCACCATCACCACCATTATCATTAACAACACCACCATCACCACCACCACTATCACCACCACCACCACCACCTAGAAACCATTACTGCATTAATAATTTCCTACATTGGGTGGTGGTGTAGTCAGCCAGCCCTCACCACCTCGCCCATCCACTATCCGTCTGTCTGTCCATGTGTGGTGTGTGTGTGTGTGTGTGTGTGTGTGTGTGTGTGTGTGTCTCCGTGACCTTTGACTTCATTCACACCTGCCTGAGTCCAACTTATTTCTCACCCCGGTCACCCTCTCTTAATTTAATTTTTATCATTTTTTTTTTTTTTTTTTTTTTTGTCATTCACTCAGTGGCTCCCCCTTACTCTTACTATTTTTTTTTTTAACTTAATTTCCCACACTCACCCATGCACTCACTCACTTGATTTTTCCTTGTTTCCCTTTACCTTAATCACTCACTCTAACTCTATGTACATACAATTCCGAGCAGATGAAGGGGAAACACTGCCTCGATCAGCTGCTATATGTAAACAGTGGGTGATAGATACTAGACCCTTTACTTGGTGTATGAAGGAAGGTGATTGATTATCCCTCATGGTGATTTGTTCCTGTTCAACACTGTATCCCTCAACACCATATGACACAGAAGGAAGGAAATAAATAAAATCGATTCTATCCAAGTGTAAAGAGGCTGAGGCAGTGTTTGCAGCACCTAGTATAATGGAGGTGTTATTATTTTGTATGCGAAAAGACTCTGTGACACATGCATGATGGTTAGATTGTTTGCATGTTTGCTGGAAAGTTGGGTGATTGCAATGGAGCAGAGTGATGGCAGTAGGTGGAGTATGAGTATAAACAGTGGGAGGAGTAGTGTGACAGAGTGGGGTTGAGTGGAATGACGGAGTGAAGTGAGTGGGGTGACAGAGTGGCAAAATAGGGGGTGAAGAGGTTGCAGAAGTAGAAGGATAAAAGTTGCTGCATGGAGTCGGATGTAAGAGTGGCAAGGAATGGATGTGTGGCAATATTATGTAGAGGGAGGAACAGTGTGACAGAGTGTTAGCAGAAGCAACTTTAGGGGAGTGAGAGGCGTTGAAACTGAATGAAAGACAAAATAATGGTGGCACAGACATAATAAGTGACAGAAGGGTAGTTGAACAGATGGGGAATATACCTATGCTTTTAAGATGATAATTATGTAGAGTTGGTAGTAGTAGAATACAGGAGGGCAGATGCATAGAGTTCGAATATGGGAAAAAAAATGGTAGAAATATTAGGGTGGAAGGAGTAGAAGTGGTGTATAAAGGTGGCAGAGCTGTGGAAGAAATAAAAAGTAGGGTGGAGGAAGGGAGGGTGGTGGTAGCGTCCTTGACAAGCCTAGGGAGGGAGGGCGAGAGGTAAGGAATCAGGGAGGATGGGAGGGAGGGTGAGAGAGAGAGAGAGAGTCAGGGATGGAGGGTGGGAGATAGTCAGGGGGGGAGGAGGGTGGGAGGGACAGTATGATGGGGAAGACTTGTCTCCTCCCCTTCACTCTTCTCTCTCTTTCTCCTCTCCCTCCCCTCTCTCCCCCCCCCCCCTCTCTCTCTCTCTCCTCTCGTACCATCTGGCAGACTAGTGGCAATGAATGGAGGGGGAGTGGTGTGGTGTGGACGGTGCTTGGTTGGTGTGGTGTGGTGTGTGGTTGATGTGTTGTGTGTGATGCTGCTTATTTTTTATGTGGAGGGTGTGTGTGGTGTGTGGTTGATGTGGTGTGGTAAAGTGTGGCACGATAAATGGTTTGGTTCGTTAAGGTGTGTGTGATGTGATGTAGCGTAGTGTGAGGGTCAGAATAAAAACAGATAATATTGACAACTTTACAATCAGCTCACCATACCACGTGAAGAGAGACAGTAAATTTCCTTGGTGGAGTTATAAGTTAAATGAAAAATGTGTATGCAGCATATTCAAACACCGTCATTGTACAACCAAATATAATTATGACTTCAGTACTTTACCAATAACTCCCTTCCAGCATCTTAAAATTAATGATGCTATGAGAGTCCCAACACATAACATGACACTATATAGCAACGCACATAAACACAACCTCTGCTGACTTCACGGTTCATGTTAGTATATTTTTTTGTCAGTAAAGTCAGTAACATTAGAGTAAAAATATTAATTATAGAAGGAAATAATTGATGGTGTTTTGATTCTGAGTGTAGCACGATTAGATTAGGTTGGATCTGGTGGTGTAGGCAAGAACAAAACATTCATGGTGTTAAGGGGGTGCGGGAATAGGGGGACAGGCTTGGGGGGGGGGAGTTAGGGGGGTGCGTGAGTAGGGGACAGGCTTGGGGGTGCGGGAGTAGGGGGATAGACTGGGGGGATTAGGGGAGTGCGGGGAATAGGGGACAGGCTTTCTACCCACCCCAAGCCTGCCCCCCTATTCCCGCACCCCCCAAACCCCCCCCAAAACCTGTTCCCTACTCCCGCACCCCCTTGACTAGACTCTGGTGTGCATGGTACCAGTACGATGGCTGTGTTATTTGTCTATGGAGTCATCGTACCGGAACACCATACCATCGTCAACACCATGGTTATTCTTGCCTACCATCCCAGACCAATGTTATATAAAGTGTGTGTATGTCAGAGAGTCCATTCACTATACTGATACTCTATGCACGTGGGAAGAAGAAGGTATAACGGTATCTGCACATAAGCTTCGTACCCTTAATGAAGTCCAGAAGGCCAATTGTCGACTCTCTCTCTCTCTCTCTCCTCTCTCTCTCTCTCTCATACATTAAAGCACACATGCAAACATAGTTACGTATCTACTCACACATACGCACATACCCCAGAAACACACATATACACACACACACACAGAGTCACTCAAGCACACATCCACACACGCACACACACACACACACACCACACACCTACTATACATAGCTGGAAACAGATATCCTACATATTACGAGTAAGGGACCTGTTTTCCAAGGATTAATTGGAGGAATCATTGGCCTCTTTCAGTTTTATTTTCTTAAGGGGGTAGTAGAGTGTTGGTAAATCAGGAGTAACTGATTCCTCCAAACTATTGCAAGTAGCATGCCACCAATATTTTCGTTAATCTGGTCCTGTTTCCTGGCATACTTTGGAGGAATTAATGCACTCCAAGTCACCAAAACAGACTCTTCCCTTAACTTGGAGATTAGTGAGTCATCCAATAACTACCACTATACACGACCCACACTGAATAAGCTTGTCTCGTGGTATAGTCAGGAGGAATCAGAGGCCCCCAGTTTTGGTACACGATCACCGGGCCCCTTAGAGATGCATTATTTCAAGTGACGGTGGTTCAGTGATCGTCGTAGTAGCAGTGGTGGTGCAGGAGGTGATGAGCACAGCAAACTAAAATCCTGTAAACACAATTCTGCACACACAAACCCTAACATTCCACAAATCTCCAAAACCAAAAATCTCTTGTGAGTTGCTCTTCAGAAACTTAAAAAACAGCAAACCCAATCTGGTTTCGCTGTTTTCAATACAAACACGAGGATGAGTCACTGAAATTAACGATCTTAATAAAGGAGGAATGATTATCACAATTTGTTGGCGGAGTGTGACTGAAATTACTGTAATTATGAAGCCTGAAGAAACTTGGCTCGGGGCAACAATTGTCGGGCAGATGCT
>JAWQEG010003629.1:55000-57500 GCA_033782935.1 Petrolisthes cinctipes | reverse complement strand
ATTGTTTGCCAGGTTGTGGCAATGCTGACCTCCGAAAGGAAGCTGAGAGGATCCAAACGTCCAGATCTGCTGTCATTGCACTCATGGTGAGTGGTAATGACATCTACCTGAGAAATGGTAGAGTAGGCAATGACCGAAGGAGTCCTCTCGGATGTGCTCGGTGCAGTAGACGACTGTGGGTCAAAAACCCGCAGAAAGGGTAGTTGTTGGCATGCTCCCAAGGAGAGGCCCTTTAGGGACTGCTCTGTCAAAGAACATTGCAGTAAATCAGCGGCTGGCTGATTTGTGTACTGCCGAGGGGGTGTTCTATGTGGACCCCTACACCTCACTCTTTGGTAGAGACGACCTCTACCAGAGGGATGGCACACATCTCTCACTAAAGGGGAAAGAAGTGCTTTCCAAATTAATGGAAGACGCCCGTCCGACGATGTCTCAGGAGCACTCCGACCGAGCGTGGAGGAGAGCCCTCCGTCGCTATGCTAGAGTGACCCCAGAGAAGACATTCGCTGAGATCCTGAAGAAGGATATCCCCAGCACTTACCAAGACAATGACCAAACCGGGAAACGGAAGAGTATAGGGAGCCCTGCAGTTGGGGGTTCCTGAAGGTTCTATTGTTCAACGCCAGGTCACATCCGAAACAAGTTTTTGGAACTGCGGGCCCCTCGTTGCGACAGAGGAACCCGAGATGGGTGGCCATAACGGAGTCATGGTTGAGAACCTCAGACAGAGATCTTGAAGGGGGAATTCGTGATTCCAGGCTACCAACTCTTCCACAAAGATAGAGAGGACAGAGGGGGTGGTGGTGTGCTGTTGTATGTAAAGAACTCCATCAAATCGATGACCTGCCAACATCACATCGAACCACGAGCTCCTTGGAGTTGACCTAGAAATAGGTCACTGCAAAATACAGAACCCTGCTGCTTTATAGACCCCCCTGGACAACTCAATGAGATGGACAGGGACCTATACCAGTTGCTGGGTGAACTAGTGGATGGCAGGGTGTGCATCCTATGGGGGACTTCAACACACATGTTGACTGGGAAACCAGAGAGCCCTCTCGCCGAGAACACACCACTCTTGGAGTTTGTAAATGATGAATTCCTCACTCAATGGGTAAGGGAGCCAACAAGAGGTGCTAACATACTCGACTTGGTCCCTCACCTCCGAGGATGACATCATTCAAGACCTCTCTGTAAATGAAGAAATAGGTGGAAGCGACCACAAGCTTATAAGATTTTCAGTTAAGGTCCCTAATATGGAGTTCCGTTGACCCCCGGTGCATAGAAAATTAGACATGGGGAGGAGCGGGACTTTGCAGGTCTTCGTGAAGGCGTTGCTGAAATGGAACTAGAGGAGGGAGAGAGTGCTGATGATCTGTGGAGGTCATTCTTGTCTTCCTTCATGGAACTTCAGTCGCGCTTTATTCCTCTGAAGGGAACAGGTCAGAAGTTCATTCAACCGAAGTGGTTTAATCGGGAAATCCGTAACCTACTAAGGGAGAGGAGAACTGCGTATCGTCAAGCGAAGGCATCTGGGGACTTTGACGGTCATAGAAGACTGAATCGAAACGTGAAGTCCAAAATAAGGGGCGGCTAAGCGTGCTGAGGAGGTCCGTGTGGCTAGACTCTGCAAAGAGAACCCCAAGGAGTTTTTCAGTTATGTGAATGGCCGTAAACCAATCCGACGCAGGATCGGTCCCTTGGTGAATGAGGATGGAGCATTGATGCACTCTGATGCAGAAAATGCTAACCTCTTAAATGAGTACTTCTCTTCAGTGTTCTCTGAGGAGAGTGGTCCCATTCCCGAACCTTTGGACTCCTTCAGTGAGAAGTTGGAGTCAATGGTCTTCACCCAAGAAGAAATCGAGAGAAAAAATAATCGAATTAAAAGCAAACAAGTCCCCCGGTCCGGATGGGTTCTTACCTAGAGTGTTGAAAGAAGTGCATGGTGAAGTATCACGGCACCTGTGCATGGTCTTCAACAGGATAATCCAGACTGGATGCGTTCCTAGAGACTGGCGTGAGGCAGAGGTGACTCCTATCTTCAAGAAGGGAGATGCTAGCCAAACCGTCAAACTACAGACCATCAGTTTAACCTCGATAGTCTGTAAACTCATGGAGAGCATCATGGTGGACAAAATAACAGCACACTTAGAATCAAATTTGCTACTGAGGGGTTCCCAGCATGGGTTTCCGGCAGCACCGGTCATGCCTCACAAATCTGGTGGAATTCTTCCATTTGTTTTCAGTGAGCATGATCGGGATAAAGCGGTCGATGTTGTCTACTTAGACTTTCAGAAAGCCTTTGATAAGGTACCCCACCGCCGCCTCCTTCGGAAAGTGCGTGCACTGGGCATAGACGGAAATGTGGCAAATTGGATAGAGAACTGGCTAAGTGACAGACGGCAGCGGGTAGTAGTGAATGGACAGGCTTCAGAGTGGGTGCCCGTTACTAGCGGTGTTCCCCAAGGTTCTGTTCTGGGACCACTACTGTTTATCA
>JAWQEG010003629.1:45000-50000 GCA_033782935.1 Petrolisthes cinctipes | reverse complement strand
GGTTTTGAAGTCTTTCCCAGGCCACAGAGGGTTTTTATCTTGGTGTACCACTGGCTGGAGTTGTTATGGAGGAGATGGTGCACCTTGGTGGGGTAATATGACTTCTTTACCTCACGAATTTCTCGGATGATCTGGTTCCTCAGTTGTTTGTATTGGTGGTTGTTGGTGTAAAACGCCTGGTTACGAAGGTCTAGGAGGCGTTTTATTCTTGGGGTTATCCATGGAAGGTCAGAGGGGTGTTTTTTGGATGTTTTTGATGGGAAGAAATGATGGTAGGCCTCCATGACTGAAGAATGATAATTTTCCCACTTGGTGTTGACATCTTCAGGTGTAGTGACCTCGTTCCATGGATATGTAGTCACCCACTGACCAAATTGTCTTAATGCTGAGTCAGTAAGTGGTCTATAGGTGGTAATGGTACATACAGGTGGTAGGGAGGTGGTGGGGGTTGGGGACCACAGTACAGATGTGTGTGGGCTGCGTCCCATGGGAGGGAGTGGCTGTGGTGGAAGGTACAGGTCGGCCATATCAGTCAATATCAAGTCCAGGGTGTTTTGGCCGTGAGTGGGGAAATCCACTACTTGACGTAAGCTGAGATGGTCGAGTATATCTCCCACATCCAGTTCATTGAAATCCCCACAGATGATCAATTTGCTGGATGGTAATCTGATTTTCAGGGTATCAGCAGTGGTGATGATGTGGTCAATGAGTAGTGGGCCGGTGGGGGAGCGTGGTGGATGGTAGGCCAGGCAGAGAATGACAGATGCGGTATGGCGAGGATGGCCATGGCAGGTGTGATTTTGACCCACAAAGCCTCTATCTCCCTGGGGGTTTCCACACCTAGACTAGATGGGGACAGGTTCTCACGGGTAAACATGACCAAACCACCACCTCTACGGTCTGTCCTTAGCTGGTGAAACAATTGATAATTTTCAATGACACATATTTCAGGGACCACTTGCCATGCTTCTGTAATTGCCACTATGTCTGGGTTCACTGATTTCACTGTAGTTGTCACTTCGTCCAGTTTATTGTTTAAGGATGTCACATTGGAGAGAAGCACTGATGGAAGGTTATACCATAGCCGTGGGATTTCAAAGTGTTTGTATGGTTTCTTTGGCTTTGGTTTGGGTGCTCTTCTTTTTTGTATAATCACAGGTATTCGTTTTTGTAGGTGCCGGCCGCCCCTACAGCTTCTGTTACGAAATACCTTGCACTGTTTGAGTCTGTTGATAACGTCCGGTGGGAGGGTGACCAGTACGTGGCCGGAGTCTATGTAGTTGGTGTGTGGTGTATTGATACATCACTTGTGGTGCTGCATAAAGAGTCACTCTATTCTTTTCTTATGTATCACAAATGACTGGTGAAGACTGGTGAGTATGAGAGGTGAGGATACTGGTCAACAGCTGACCTTGGCTGCTGCGGGAGCGCCTATCACACGTCTTGACCCGACAGAGGTCAGAGTGTGTGTGTGTGTGTGTGTGTGTGTGTGTGTGTGTGTGTGTGAGAGAGAGAGAGAGATGGTGTGTGTGTGTGTGTGTGTGTGTGAGAGAGAGAGAGAGAGAGAGAGAGAGAGAGAGAGAGAGAGAGAGAGAGAGAGAGAGATGTCGTGTGTGTGTGTGTGTGTGTGGCTAAGTAACTAATTAAATGGTTGAAAACAGGTCACACACACACATACACACACATACACACACCACTTCTCTCTCTCTCTCTCTCTCTCTCTCTCTCTTCTTACACACACACTCACATACACCATCTCTCTCATTTTACACACACACAAACACCTCCTCTCTCTCTCTCTCTTACACACACACACACCATCTCCCTCTCTCTCTCTCTCTCTCTCTCTCTCTCTCTCTCTCTCTCTCTCTCAATATTGATTTTTGATATCGTGTATAAATTTGAGAGAGAGAGAGAGAGAGAGAGAGAGAGAGAGAGAGAGAGAAGATGGACAGGAGAATAAATAAATGAAGTAACAGAGAGACAAATATCTCTCTCTCTCTCTCTCTCTCTCTCTTCTCTCTCTCTCTCTCTCTCTCTCATTATTCATTTCACCATTCATATTCTCTCCCCCTCTCTCTCTCTCTCTCTCTCTCTCTCTCCTCTCTCTCTCTCTCTCTCTCTCTCTCATTATTCATTTCACCATTCATATTCTCTCTCTCTCTCTCTCTCTCTCTCTCATTATTCAGTTTCCCATCCATATTCTCTGTCTCTCTGTCTCTCTCTCTCTCTCTCTCTCTCTCTCTCTCTCTCTCATTATTCAGTTTCCCATCCATATTCTCTCTCTCTCTCTCTCTCTCTCTCTCTCTCTCTCTCTCTCTCTCTCTCTCTCTCCAAAATAAAAATATTAATACAGGCTCGTTATCACCTCCCAATCTCCCTAAATAAATAAATAAATAAATAATTAAATAAAAAAATAAATAAAATAAATATATTCTAATAGGTTCGTTTCCCATCGTTTATTATTAATTTATTTATTTATTATTCTTAAATATAAAATACTTGCTAATTAACCACTTATTGTTGTTTGTTGTTGTTATTGTTTGTATTTATTGTTGTGGTTTGTTGTTTGTTGTTTTTGTTTTTTATGGTTGTTGTTATTGTTGTGGTTTTTGTTATTGTTGTTGTTTGTTGTTGTTGAGAGGCATCTGTCTATTTAAAGAAGACGTATCCTATATCCAGTTCGTTCTCTCTCTCTCTCTCTCTCTCTCTCTCTCTACGAATAATCTTTCTCTCTCTTAGAAATGTCGTAAGAGAGAGAGAGAGAGAGAGAGAGAGAGAGAGAGAGAGAGAGAGAGAGAGAGAGAATGTCATACTGTACTCTAGAGAGAGCGAAATGTCATAAGAAAGAGAGAGAGCGAAATGTCATAAGAGAGAGAGAGAGAAATGTCATACTGTAGAGCGAGATCGTATCGTACTGTAGAGAGAGAGAGAGAGAGAGAGAGAGAGAGAGAGAGAGATTTTGTTTTGATAATTTTATTACACCCATTGGAGAGAGAGAGAGAGAGAGAGAGAGAGAGAGAGAGAGAGAAATGTTATACTGTAAAGAGAAATGTCATACTGTAGAGAGAGAGAGAGAGAGAGAGAGAGAGAGAGAGAGAGAGAGAGAGAGAATCGTATCGTACAGTAGAGACAAAAAAACAAAAATAAAAAAATAAACAAAATTAATACACAAAGGTTAAAATGTCCAGGGTACATGTGGGTTCCTTACTCTTACCCAATTTATTTTTTCATCATTATTATTCATTATTTACCCCAAAACATTTATATTTACCCATTTACCCATTACCCACGCTGCTCTAGGGTAAGTTAATTAATATTTCTAAGTGTCTGTGGTGTCTAAATAAGTGTGTAAATAGATAAATAACAATATGTAAACAAAACACTTACTTCTTGTTGACATTCTCGTCGTCGTCGTTGTTGTTGTTGATTTTTTTTTTAGTGGGGGTGGTACATTTTTCAATTTATTTATTTATTTTTGTTTTTATTTTGGATTTGTGTTTGTGTGGTGTCTAAATAAATGTGTAAATAGATAAATAACAATATGTAAACAATATTCTTACTTGTTGACCTTCTCGTTGTTTTTTTTGTTTTGTTTTTAGTGGAGGTGGTACATTTTGTCAATTTATTTATTTATTTATTTTGGAATTGTGTTTGTGTGGTGTCTAAATAAGTGTGTAAATAAATAAATAACAATATACTTACTTGTTGACCTTCTCGTTGTTTTTTTGTTGTTGTTTTAGTGGGGTGGTACATTTTGTCAATTTATTTATTTATTTATTTTGGAATTTTGTTTGAGTGGTTTGTGGTGTCTAAATAAGTGTGTAAATAAATAAATAACAACGTGTAAACAAATATACTTACTTGTTGACCTTCTCGTTGATTTTTTTTTGTTTTTTTTAGTGGGGGTGGTACATTTTGTCAATTTATTTATTTTTTTTTTTTTTTGGAGGAATCATTAGCCTTCCAAAATTATCAACATTAATTAATTATTCCCTTAATTAATTATAAAGAAGCATATGTTACATTATTATTATTAAACTATATTATTTTCCACACTACTGTTTTATTATTATTTTTAGTGCGAGATAATTATGTTATATATATATTTTTTTTTATTGTAGTGCATTATATAGAAGCCAAAATAATGATGAATAAAGTAGCGTGTGGAATAATAATAATAATAATAATAATAATAATAATAATAATCTTACTAACAAAATAATTATATATATACAAGTAATTTTTAGGATGAAACAAATAATACAAACAAAATCATAAATAATCTTTTTATTATTATTATTTATTTTTTCTACTTTCCCTCTGTGGGTCAAAAAAAAAAAAAAAAAAATGCATAAACTTTACTACTGACAAATTTTTCGAGACCTGGGCGATTTTTTTGTGGTCGCCCGCCACTTGAGGACGACACTAGTGGTCCTTGTGTGGCTTGATACCGGCGATTTTTTGTGGCGACTACTTTTTTTGTGTGTCTGTGTGTGTGTGTCTCGAGATTTTTATTATTTTTTAGACATTTTTTTTTTTTTTTTTTTTTTCCGCGTGTTGTAGTCTGAAAATTTGAAGGTTAGGCCGTTGTTACACTAGGTAGGTAGGTTGGTAGGTAGGTAGGTAGGTAAGTAGGTAGGTAGGTAGGTTGGTTGGTTGGTTGGTTGGTTGGTTGGTTGGTTGGTTGGTTGGTTGGTTGGTTGGTTGGTTGGTTGGTAGGTTGGTAGGTAGGTAGGTTGGTTAGTAGGTAGGTAGGTAGGTAGGTAGGTAAGTAAGTAAGTAGGTAGGTAGGTAGGTAAGTAAGTAGGTAGGTAGGTAGGTAGGTAAGTAGGTAGGTAAGGTGGTAGGTAGGTAGGTAAGTAGGTAGGTAAGGTGGTAGGTAGGTAGGTAGGTAGGTAGGTAGGTAGGTTGGTTGGTTGGTAGGTAGGTAGGTAGGTAGGTAGGTAAGGTGGTTGGTTGGTAGGTAGGTAGGTAGGTATGTAGGTAAGTAGGTTGGT
>JAWQEG010003629.1:5000-40000 GCA_033782935.1 Petrolisthes cinctipes | reverse complement strand
AAAAAAAAAAAAAAATCCTCGTCGTTCGTTTATTCATCTATTTTCCGAGGACGTTGTAGTGGCGGTCGTCCTCGGCGAGCAGCGTGATCTGCGGCCACACCCCGAGGTTGGTGTCGGGGTAGTAGCAGATGTAGTCGTCGGCGCCGTGGCTGCCCGGACGGACCACTTGTACCGTCACCCCTAACGACCAGCCCAACAGGAACATCTCAATCTGAAAATAGGTCATAAAAAATAGGTCATAAAAAATGGGTCGTAAAAAATGGGTCGTAAGAAATAGGTCGTAAGAAATAGGTCGTAAGAAATAGGTCGTAAAAAATTAGGTCGTAAAAAAAAGGTCGTAAAAAATAGGTCGTAAAAAATGGGTCGTAAACAAATGGGTCGTAAACAAATGGGTCGTAAAAAATGGGTCATAAAAAATGGGTCATAAAAAATGGGTCATAAAAAATGGGTCATAAAAAATGGGTCATAAAAAATGGGTCATAAAAAATAGGTCATAAAAAATGGGTCATAAAAAATAGGTCATACAGAAATGGGTCAAAAAATGGGTCATAAAAAATGGGTCAAAAAATAGGTCATAAAAAATGGGTCATAAAAAATGGGTCATAAAAAATGGGGAAAAAAATAGGTAATAAAAAATAGGTCATAAAAAATGGGTCATAAAAATAGGTCATAAAAAATAGATCATAAAAAAATAGGTCTTAAAAAATAGGTCATAAAAAATAGGTCATAAAAATAGGTTACACACTTTTTTTATAATATATCTGTACACATTATGTTACAAACTCTTTAATAGAACTACACTTATATTGTATTGTCAATATTTCTCACCTTGTGTTGGTCCTAAGAAAGCAGCAGTGAAAAAATAACACACATACAAACATTAGAATTACATACATACAGGAATAATAATAATAATAATAATAATAATAATAACAATGATAATAATAATAACAATAATAATAATAATAACAATAACAATAATAATAATAATAATACACTCACACGATTCAACACACACACACACACACATGATTCAACATACACATACACACACACACACACGATTCAACACACACATACACACACACACACACACGATTCAACATACACACACACACACACACGACCCAACACACACACACACACTCACACGATTCAACACACACACACACATACGACCCAACACTCACACACATACACACACGACCCAACACACACACACACACACACACACCTATTCCAAGCCAGCAGTGTCGCCAACAACATTTATTAAGGTGGTTTTTGAACAGTGTAGCCAACAACATTAATTAAGGTGGTTTTTGAACAGTGTCGCCAGCAACATTAATTACACACACACACCTGTTCTAAGCCAGCAGTGTCGCCAACAGCATTAATTACACACACACACCTGTTCTAAGCCAGCAGTGTCGCCAACAGCATTAAGGTGGTTTTTGAGCAGGAGACGAGGGTTCGGGGACGATTGCCGAGCGAACATAATCATGGCGAAGAGTGGCAACACATCCCCTCTGGTGGCGGCCGCGTGAAGGTCCAGGGCAGCGGCCAACATGTGTAGCTTTACCGCCTCACATACACGGATGTCCAGACTGGGGTTATTGTTTAGTATGTCACATAACACACTGCCACGATTACCAACACAACCGGATAAACTGGAACCCTGTAATTATATATACACATAAATATAATAATTACATATCTATATACACATAAATATAATAATTACATATATATATACATATAAATATAATAATTACATATATATATACATATAAATATAATAATTACATATCTATATACATATAAATATAATAATTACATATACAGTATATATACAGTACATATAAATATAATAAATACATATATATATACATATAAATATAATAAATACATATATATATACATATAAATATAATAATTACATATCTATATATAAATCTATATATTAAATACATATAAATAGTGTATTATACTTTATTATCAATACATAGTAATGGTTAGATTATTATTTCACATTATAAATAGTTATAATTAATATTGTTTATATAATACAATATAATAGTTATCAAATAGTCACTAAATAGTTATAAATAGTTATTAAATACTGTAGTTATAATTAATGTTGTTATATAATAGTTATCAAATAGTTATAATTAATGTTGTTTATATAATAGTTATCATATAGTTATAATTATTGTTATTTATATCATACATGTCGTTTATATTATACATGTTGTTTATATAATAGTTATCATATAGTTATAATTAATGTGTATATATAATCTATACTTACCAATGACTCTAAATCATCTAAACACTGCTTGAATGTGTTTAGAATATCACCGTCTGAGTTAATCCGTCTAGCAAATGTCCAGTCTTTGATCCAGGTGGCGCCGGTGGAGAGGTGTGTTGCCAGGCGTGTGTATGTAGGTGTGGCGGGGGGGAGGGACACACCCGCTGACAACACCTGGTACACGGCAGCTCGTACGCCGCAGTAATTATCGCCGCGTACTCGACGGAGGTGTGTTAAGTGTAGCTCCTCGGGTATGGCTGTGTAACCCTGTGTGGAAAATTGGTCTTACTTGGCAACACTGATTTTACTTTGCAACAATGATCTTACACGCAATAATTATCTTACTTGGCAATAATTATCTTACTTGGCAATAATTATCTTACTTGGCAACACTGAATTTACTTTGCAACAATGATCTTACACGCAATAATTATCTTACTTGGCAATAATTATTTTATTTTGCAACAATGATCTTACACGCAATAATTATCTTACTTGGCAATAATTATTTTACTTTGCAACAATTATCTTACACGCAATAATTATCTTACTTGGCAATAATTATTTTACTTTGCAACAATGATCTTACATGCAATAATTATCTTACTTGGCAATAATTATTTTACTTAATTATGATATTCTATTATAACCTTAACTATAACATCTTATTATAACCTTAACAGTGACATCTTCTTATAACCTTAACTATGACATTTTATTATAACCTTAACTTTAACTATAACTATGACATCTTATTAACACCTTAACTATGACATCTTATTATAACCTTAACAGTGACATCTTATAACCTTAATTATGACATTTTATTATAACCTTAACTTTAACTATAACTATGACATCTTATTATAAACTTAACTATAACATTTTACTTACTTTTCTCATGGTAATAGCTGTGGTTGTATTGCCTTGCCATTCCTTCCTTGCATATGCCACAAGTTCCATCCTGGGACCAACAGCGACCAACCCTACATCATCATCGTTGTGTTGTTGTTGTCCTCGTGTTGTCGTCGCGGCGGTTGATGACGACAACAACAACGGCTCAACAACACGATCATCATCTCCACGACTCTGAATATCGTTGGTTGTTGTTGTGGCGGTGTTGTTGTTGTTTGTCCGTGTTGTTCTGCTTTGGGGGCGGTTGTTGTCGTTATTATCCGCAGCGAGTGTTGACCTTCCACCCGACCCCATACTGCTCCTGTTGTCGTTACTATCCGCGAGTGTTGACCTTCCACCCGACCCCATACTACTCTTGTTGTCGTTACTATCCGCGAGTGTTGACCTTCCACCCGACCCCATACTATTACTACTACTACTACTTCTGTTACCCATGATTATGTTGTTGTTGTTTATATAATTGGTGTCGAGGTTCCTGTTGTTGTTTTGTGCACCGTTTGTTTCTTCGTTCTCGTTTGTTGTTTTATTCTCGTTTGTTTTGTTGACGTTTGATGCGCCGTTGGTGGTGGTGTTGGTGGTGTTTGTGTGTGTGTGAGTTGTATCGTTTGTGTGTGTGTGTGTTTTCTTTGGGGTAGAATTATTACCATTCACCGCAGCAGCAGCAGCAGTAGTGATATCTGTTGTGTTGGTATTACTGTTATTATTACTGGTATTAATGTTATTATGAGTAATGTTACCACTATTACTGTTATTATCACTGGTATTACTGTTATTATCACTGGTATTACTGTTATTATGAGTGGTATTACTATTATTGATGGTATTACTGTTATTATCTTCAGTATTACTGTTACTATCACTATTATTACTGTTATTATAAGTGTTATTATTGATGTTATTGTCTCCAGGGATGAAGGTGGTTGTTGTTGTTATGTTGTGTTGTGGTGTTGAAGTGCTGCTCTCGGATCCTTCCTTCTCCCTGTAAATACATATATACATACATTAATACATACACTCATACATTAATACATACAGTCATACATTAATACATACAGTCATACATTAATACATACACTCATACATTAATACATACACTCATACATTAATACATACAGTCATACATTAATACATACAGTCATACATTAATACATACAGTCATACATTAATACATACAGTCATACATTAATACATACAGTCATACATTAATACATACACTCATACATTAATACATACACTCATACATTAATACATACAGTCATACATTAATACATACAGTCATACATTAATACATACAGTCATACATTAATACATACACTCATACATTAATACATACAGTCATACATTAATACATACAGTCATACATTAATACATACAGTCATACATTAATACATACAGTCATACATTAATACATACACTCATACATTAATACATACAGTCATACATTAATACATACACTCATACATTAATACATACAGTCATACATTAATACATACAGTCATACATTAATACATACAGTCATACATTAATACATACACTCATACATTAATACATATATACATACATTAATACATACACTCATACATTAATACATACAGTCATACATTAATACATACAGTCATACATTAATACATACAGTCATACATTAATACATACAGTCATACATTAATACATACAGTCATACATTAATACATACAGTCATACATTAATACATTAATACATACAGTCATACATTAATACATACACTCATACATTAATACATACAGTCATACATTAATACATTAATACATACAGTCATACATTAATACATACACTCATACATTAATACATACAGTCACACATTAATACATACACTCATACATTAATACATATATACATACATTAATACATACAGTCACACATTAATACATACAGTCATACATTAATACATACAGTCATACATACACATACTCAAGTCATATATTCATCATTATACCTATAAGTGTATACAAAGACAGGGTCCGTAATTAATAGTTAATATGAGATTAATTGATATATAGATAAATTAATACAGTTGATAAAATAATAATAATAATAATAATAATAATAATAATAATAATAATAATAGAGAGCCAGCCAACAGTCCCCAGTTAAAAAAATAATAAATAGATAAATTAATATATAAAATAATAATAATAATAATAATAATAATAATAATAATAATAATATGTTTTAGCATTCAGCCGAGCCCATACCAGCCACCACATGCTCACTTGATTTCATGCAGGGGTGAGAGGTGTTGTTGTTGTTGTTGTTGTTGTGCGAGAGGTGCGAGATGAGGTGCGAGTGGCGGCGGTGCGAGTGGCGGTGCGACGTTGATTTCACTATCGGGTGTGTCCATAAAACCACTCTCCTCGGAGCTCCAGTACCGTCGCGCTTTGCTGCCCCAGTCCCCACCCGCGTGCACCCCCCCCCACCACCGCCCCCACCCCCCTCCTCCTCCCTCTGAGTCTTCTGCTGGGGTGGCCGGGGAGATTTCACAGCTGCTAGCCAGGCCGGACGAACTGTGTGTGTGTGTGAGGCAATGCAAAGGCAGTGATCAGGCAATGCTATGCAAAGGCTAACTTAATGCTAATGTAAGAATAAGCAAGCGATATGTGTGTGTGTATGTGTGTGTGTGTGTGTGTGTGTGTGTGTGTGTGTGTGTTGTGAATAGTATGTGTGTGTGTGTGTGTGTGTGTGTGTGTGTGTATAGTATGTGTGTGTGTATAGTATGTGTGTGTGTGTGTGTGTGTATAGTATGTGTGTGTGTGTGTGTGTGTGTGTGTGTGTGTGTGTGTGTGTGTGTATAGTATGTGTGTGTGTGTGTGTGTGTGTGTATGTATGTGTGTGTGTGTATAGTATGTATGTATGTATGTGTGTGTGTGGTATGTGTGTGTGTGTATATATAGTATTTATGTATGTATGTGTGTGTGTGTGTGTGTATAGTAAGTATATGCGTGTGTGTGTGTGTGTGTGTTATTGCCATTCTGCAGCAGTACCATTGTGTTGTAAATAAATATATATTACTTATTATTAAATATTAATATTAATATAATATTAACTATTAATAAGTATTAAATTAAACAATCATTAATCCTATAAAATTAAATCAATCGAAGAAATTAAAAAAAAAGAAAAAGGATCTAATAAATATTTAAAAAACGTATAGAATTAATGAAAAAATATCAATAATAATACATATGCAAATTAATCACCAATTTAAACACCTGAAAAAAAAAAAAAAATCAAAGGAAAATAAATTATAATAAAAACCTAAAAAAAAATATTAAAGGAAAAAAAAATTATTATAAAACCTGAAAAAATACCAAAGAAAAAACTAATTATAATAAAACCTGAAAAAAAATATATATATATAAAAGGAAAAAAAATTATAATAAAACCTGAAAAAAAAATATTAAAGGAAAAAAAATAAATATCAAAGAAAAACAAATTATAATAAAACCTTAACAAAAAAAAAAATAATAATAATAAAACCTTAAAAAAAAAAATTATAATAAAATGTTTGAGAGGTGACCCGACCTTGACCTGAATCTGACATTAGGTCATATGGGTGGATTGCATATGACCCGATGAATGACCCTGTGTGTGTGTGTGTGTGTGTGTGTGTGAGGGTTAAAAGAGTATGCTGTGTGTGTGTGTGTGTGTGTGTGTGTGAGGGTTAAAAGAGTATGCTGTGTGTGTGTGTGTGTGTGTATATGTGTTTGTGTGTGTGTGTGTGTGTGTGTTAAAAGAGTATGCTGTGTGTGTGTGTGTGTGCAATTTTCTGACTACATCACACACAAACACACAGGATTCCTTAATTAACCAAAAATATAAATACATACATACATACATATATACCAAACACTTTTTTCAATTTAATTTTTGTCGTTAATCATAAATACAGATTTGTCATTAATAAAAAAAATTTGTAGAGAACTTAACATTATTATTAAAAAGGAGTATATTTTTGGAACATTGGAGTGTCTTGATTCCTCCAAAGTATGTCTAGGAAACACACAAAAACATGACATACAGACGAACAAATATAATGGTTATACTGTAGTTGTTGTTGTTGTTATTGTTGTTGTTATTGTTGTTATTATTGTTGTTATTGTTATTATTGTTGTTGTTATTGTTGTTGTTGTTGGTTGGAATAGTTTGGAGGAATCATTTACTCCAGAATTTACCACCAATAATATTATTTTTCGATCTTCCCCGACATAATTAAATCCATCTTTATACTTATTTCCAATTAATATAACTAATAATAATATTAATAATAATAATAATAATACATTTTTTACATATATATATAAAATTTTGACTAAAGCGCGTATCACACGGGACATTTCATCGGACTGTTTCACCCAACTAAATAAACAGTCATTTGGTACAACCAGTTCGCCGGACTTGAAAATATCACTATAAAAAAAAAATATAGTGATATAATTATAATAGCAGACGTATTCACGCTACTCGTGCGATTCGTCCAACCGTCTCCAATGTAAATATAGTTTGGATGTGTAGTCATTGTAGTTTCCCACAGCACTGGCTCGTTCCTCACTTTTTCAATAAGGGCAGTTTCAATATCCCTGTGGTCCACATAACTCGTGCCATAATGAAATATTACTGGTTGATGTCGTCTGTAAAGTTTAAAGAATGTAGGGCTTTGTGGGCTAATGATTGCTTTGTACACAAATATCATATCAGCATCATATGACTTAAATAAATATATCACATAACTATATATTCTCATGTATATATTTTCTTATAATATATAGTACATGATGGTATACATCTATCTATCTATCTATAGCTCTGACGCCTCATTCCCTCCGGGAACTCCCCCCAAGGGGGTGGCCACAGCAGAAGTGTCTCCAGTTCTCCCTGTTCCAACACTCCCTCCTTACTTGTTCAAGCCCTACTCTGCCCCTCATGTTTCTCTCCTTTACATACTCTTCCACTCTGTTCTGCCATCTAACCGGTGGTCTGCCTCTCACACCAGGTGCCACAACTTCACTTCCATACACCTTTACAAACTCCTCACCTTGCATTCTCTCCACATGTCCAAACCATCTCAATGTATTACGTTTCACTCTCTCAACCACTCCACACTCAATACCAATTGCCTTCCCACTCATACCACACCTCTCATATACACTCTCATTACTTTCTCCATCCCATCTAGTAAGTCCACATGCTCCTCTCAAGTAACTCATTTCCACAGCACCTATTCTAGACTGATGAGCCCTACTCCATGTCCATGTCTCCGATGCATATGTCAGTGTTGGCAGGATTATACTATTTCTCAGTCCCCTTTTCACTTCCATACTCACATTTCTACCCTTCATAATCCTCCCCAGTGATCCTATGACCTGTCTACCCTTCACTGCTCTCTCCCTAATATCTCCTTCCATACTTCCATGTTTACACATAACAGTACCCAGGTACTTAAACTCCTTCACTTCCTCCATCCTCTCACCCCTCAGAGTTATCTCACATTTAGTCCCAGTTGGTACTCCCACTCTGTAAGGTGTAGAAAAGTCAATCACTTCAGTTTCTGCTCTTTCAAATACCATCACTTTACTTTTATCTACATTCACCTTCAGTTTCCTTTGTTTACACACAGACTGAAACTCATCCACCACTCTCTGTAACTCCTTTTCACTCTCAGCCATCAACACAGTGTCATCTGCAAATAAACTTGCCATCAAGGACCAATACTTATCAACTGCTTTCAATATTTTTAATCAAGAGAAAAAGTATAGACATATTTTTGACTCCGAAGAAAGTTGGGTGAAATGCGCAACTCTTTGTAACATTTCATTAAACCTGGGGAGTGCGTTTGGTCAGACGAAATGACCCTGAGGTGAGGTTGGCCAAGTAGGTTCCATGAACGACAAGTTGTGTGAAACAGTCCGGTGAAATGCCCCGTGTGATAAGGGCTTAAGTATACTCTAGTATAATTAGTATATAATTTGTATGATAATTTGTAACGATAATAATAATAATAATTATAAATTTTTTACATATATATATATACTATATACAATTTTGACTAAGTATAGTATAGTATAATTGGTATATAATTTGTATGATAATTTGTAATGATAATAATAATAATAATAATAATAATAATATTTTTTTTTTTTTTTTTACATATATATACAATTTTGACTAAGTATAGTATAGTATAATTGGTATATAATTTGTATATAATTCTCACATCATTATTATCATTTTATTTCCTTAGTAAATATATAAGAAAGGAAGGAGGTTATAATTTCACATCAAAAAATATATATAAATCTACATATACTTTTTTTTTAGATATAGTGTATACAAATGTGTATGTATGTGTGTGTGTGTGTGTGTTTTGCCAGTCTTGATGTATGTATGTATGTGTGTATGTGTGTGTGTGTGTGTGTGTTTTGCCAGTCTTGATGTATGTGTGTGTGTGTTTTGCCAATCTTGTGTGTATGCGTCTGTGTGTGTGTGTATGTTTTGCCAATCTTGTGTGTATGCGTCTGTGTGTGTGTGTGTGTGTGTTGCCAATCTTGTGTGTATGCATCTGTGTGTGTGTGTGTGTGTGTGTGTGTTGCCAATCTTGTGTGTATGCATCTGTGTGTGTTGCCAGTCTTGATGTGTGTGTGTGTGTTTTGCCAATCTTGTGTGTATGTGTGTGTGTGTATGCATCTGTGTGTATGTGTGTGCATGTATGTGTGTGTGTGTTGCCAATCTTGTGCATCTGTGTGTGCATGTGTGTGTTATTCATTACCAAACCACACTAAGTGATTTACCATACCAGCCTTTTCCTCTTCTAATAATAATAATAATAGTGCAACGTTTTTAATTAAAGCGTGTTGTATGTGTGTGTCAAACGGCAGTACAAGAAAATACACAGAAAGTAAATAATTAAATAAGTAAATAAAATTGTGTATATATATAGTTTGGTTTGTTAATGTGGAAGGAAGGAAGGAAGGAAGGTAGGAAGGAAAGAGGGTAGAAAGGAATGAAGGAAGGAAGGAAGGAAGGAAAGAGGGTAGGAGAGAATGAAGGAGGGAATGAAGGTAGAAGGGAATGAAGGAATGAAGGAAAATAGTAAGGAAGGAGGGTAGGAAGGAATGAAGGTAGGAGGGTAGAAAGGTAGGAGGGTAGAAAGGTAGAAGGGAATGAAGGAAGGAAAGAGGGTAGAAAGGAATGAAGGAGGGAATGAAGGTAGGAGGGAATGAAGGAGGGAATGAAGGTAGGAGATAATGAAGGAGGGAATGAAGGTAGGAGGGAATGAAGGAGGGAATGAAGGTAGAAAGAAAGGAAGGAAGGAAGGAAGGAAAATAGTAAGAAAGGAGGGTAGAAAGGAAGGAATGAAGGAAGGAAGGAAAAAAGGAAGGAAAATAGTAAAGAAGGTGGGTAGAAAGAAAGGAAGGAAGGCAGGAAGGAAGGAAAATAGTAAGGAAGGAGGGTAGAAAGGAATAAAGAAAGGATGTAAGATAGTAAGGAAGAAATGAAGGAAGGAATTAAACACACACACACACACACAGATAAAATACAATACTTCTAGCTGTGATTAAGAAAGAATAATTAAATAAATAAATATATATATATCGACTCATACCTGTCTTAACCAGAAACCACAGCAATGCAGAGAGAGAGAAGAAAAAAGAAGGAATTATTATAAGAAACAATGAATTAATATGAGAAATTAAACCAATCAGTCATTATTATAGGGTTGATTCCACAGTGGTTGGTATTGGTTTGTAAGCTTCCTAATTTAAGGCCGTATCACACGGTCGCTCTTTTCCTGTGACATCGTGTCCTGCGACATTATTTTCGACGACATGTCGCTGGAAACAATAGCACACGGTAAATTCTCAAGAAAGACAACAACGACGACCGACGACACCACACGGGCGGCGGGACAACCAAAACACTCTGTTACAAAAGCCAAATCACCAAGGATGGACGCCATTAACCGAGCCATTTTAGCTGTTGGAGCATGTGTAATTGTTTTGGAAGAAGAAGAAAGAGGAAAGAGGTTTGGGCCAGGCGGCAGGCGAAAGTAGAAATGTAAACAAACCCCGAAATCAAGTAAATGTTTCATGCTCATATTTAACAGTTAAATTCGGTGTATATAATACAGTATATAACATCTAGGAATACAATTTCTATATTCAAATAATGATACCTAACACTACTTAAATCATAATATGCCATAATAATATATTCCATACAATATTATTCACTATAGACTTTCAACGACTTTCTCCCTGTCGCAGGAAATCACCGACAGTTTTTGATAGTTTCCGTGGACACCTCGTCGTCCAAAATCTCCCGTTTCCCGCGACATGTCGTCGGAAAATCGTGTCGCACGACACGATGTCGTCGGAAAAAGTGCCCGTGTGATACCCGCTTAACCAACCACACTTGTCAGGCAGATAAAACACAAAAAGAGAAGAAAAAACAACGAATTAATTATTATGATAAACTAAACCAATCAGTCATAATTATAAATCTGAGAGATGGATGCTAACTTGAATTATGTTTATGATTTAATTAACCAAACCCACTGTGGAATGAATCAACCCTAAGACTGACAAGTGTGGTTGGTTGGTTGGTTGGGGAGCATCATAACAAACTAACACTATTATTTATATTAATTTCACACATTATTATTCATATTAATTTCACACACTATTCTGACATTATTACTTATATTAACTTCACACACTACAATTTATATTAATTTCACACATATAATATTTACACACTGTATTCTGCATTACTATATAATATGTTATTTACACATAATTATATATCTATATCTATGTCAATTTCACAACTTATTCTTCACTATCATTACTATCTTTATCATTTCTGCACAATATCCTTCACTATCATTACTATCTATATTATTTCTGCACAATATTCTTCACTATCATTACTATCTATATTATTTCTGCACAATATCCTTCACTATCATTACTATCTATATTATTTCTGCACAATATTCTTCACTATCATTACTATCTATATCATTTCTGCACAATATCCTTCACTATCATTACTATCTATATTATTTCTGCACAATATTCTTCACTATCATTACTATCTATATCATTTCTGCACAATATCCTTCACTATCATTACTATCTATATTATTTCTGCACAATATTCTTCACTATCATTACTATCTATATCATTTCTGCACAATATTCTTCACTATCATTACTATCTATATATATCATTAAATTTTCTACACTGTCCTCTGCATTATTTTCTATATTAATTTCACAATGTAATTTTAACTATTTGTATTACTATTTATGTTAAATTCACATCTTATTTTTTACTAACTATCATTACTATATCTATTTTTATATTATTATTATTATTATTTCTACACTGTCCTCTGCATTATTTTCTATGTTAATTTCACAACTTAATCTTCACTAACAATTATTACTATTATTATTATTATTATTATTTCTGCACCATATTATTCACTGACAATCATTACTATCATTATTATTATTTCTACACTGTCCTCTTAATTACTTTCTATATTAATTTCACAACTTAATCTACACTAACAATCATTACTATCATTATTATTATTATTATTTTTACATTGTATTCTGTATTATTTTCCATATTAATTCCACAACTTAATCTTAACTAACAATCATTACTATCATTATTATTATTATTTCTACACTGTCTTCTGTATTATTTTCCATATTAACTTCACAACTTAATCTTAACTCACAATCATTACTATTATTATTATTATTATTTCTACACTGTCTTCTGCATTATTTTCTATATCAATTCCACAACTTAATCTAAACTAACAATCATTACTATCATTATTATTATTTTTATTTCTGCACCATATTATTCACTGACAATCATTACTATCATTATTATTATTTCTACACTGTCTTCTTCATTATTTTCTATTTTAATTCCACACCTTCTTAATCTTAACTAAAACTCACATCAACAGTCGATCAATAACTTTATCAGTGGCCCATAGTACGAGTCTATAGAACACCTCCTCTACCACACACACTGCTAACATGATGTGTGTGTGTGTGTGTTGGTACCCTCGTCTCCTATTGGCAAGCGTGTGTGTGTGTGTGTGTGTGTGTGTGTGAGAGAGAGAGATGGTGTGTGTGTGTGTGTGTGTGTGTGTGAGAGAGAGAGAGAGAGAGATTGTGTGTGTGTGTGTGTTGGTACCCTTGTCTCCTCCTACTCACTGCTGCTGTGTGCTATTTCGGTCCTCTGCCCCACACACACAGACACACACACACACACACATACGTTTGCCAAGAATTTAATTGAGGTAGTGGTGGTGGTGGTGGTGGTGGTATATTTTTGGTACATTGCAGCACCTTGATTCCTCCAAAAAGAATCTATCATAAAATAAAAAAAAAATAATATTGTTGCCAAAATAATTAAAATATCATATTATTCCTAAAAGCTCAAAAAATAATAAAATAAAAAAGTGAAAGAATTGTGTTATTTTTTCACTCACTTAAGGACCCTGTGATTCTATCTATCTATCTATCTATAGCTCCGATGCCTCGTTCCCTCCGGGAACTCCCCTCAAGGGGGTGGCCACGGCAGAAGTGTCTCCAGTTCTCCCTGTTCCACACTCCCTCCTTACTTGTTCAAGCCCTACTCTGCCCCTCATGTTTCTCTCCTTTACATACTCTTCCACTCTGTTCCAACACTCCCTACTCTCCTTTACATACTCTTCCACTCTGTTCTGCCATCTAACCGGAGGTCTGCCTCTCACACCAGGTCCTACAACTTCACTTCCATACACCTTCTTTACAAATTTCTCACTTTGCATTCTCTCTACATGTCCAAACCATCTCAATGTATTACGTTTCACTCTCTCAGCCACTCCACACTCAATACCAATTGCCTTCCCACTCATACCACACCTCTCATACACACTCTCATTACTTTCTCCATCCCACCTAGTAAGTCCACATGCTCCTCTCAAGTAACTCATTTCCACAGCACCTATTCTAGACTGATGAGCCCTACTCCATGTCCATGTCTCTGATGCATATGTCAGTGTTGGCAGGATTATACTATTTCGTAGTCCCATTTTCACTTCCATGATTGTGTATGAAAATTGGAGGCTTCTGATTCCTCCTGACCATGCTACGAAACAAACATGGTCTTTCTATATAGGTGTGTGTGTGTGTGTGTGTGTGTTTCGTGGCAATATTTGGACTCATTTACCTCTAATTTTTTTCTGACTACATCACACACACACACACACACACACACAGGGTTCCTTAAGTTAGTTTGCCAAGAATGAAAAGAACATTGGTATTTAAACCTTACAATTGGTCAAAAAGACAGTTTCCTTCATAAACATTGAAAGTAATTAAACTATATATAAAAAAAATAGTATATATATATAAATGGATATTATTTTTATAGTACAGTACTCCCTTGATTATAAGATAGTTAAATTTATCACATAATTATAATATTCTTTTAACATAGGGTCAGTAAATCACTTATATAATTATACAGTACTTCCTTGATTATAAGATAGTTAAATTTATCATATAATTATTACAGTATATCCTTTTAACACAGGGTCAGTAAATCACTTAGTGTGTTATGGTAATGAATAAGACTGTCATAAAACTGTCATGCATGTGTGTGTGTGTGTGTGTGTGTCTGTGTGTGTGTGAGTGTGTGTGTGTGAGTGTGAGTGTGTGTGTGTGAGTGTGTGAGTGTGAGTGTGAGTGTAAGTGTGTGTGTGTGTGTGAGTGTGTGTGTGTGTGTGTGTGTGTGTGTGTGTGTGTGTGTGTGTGTGTGTGTGTGTGTGTGTGTGTGTGTGTGTGTGTGTGTGTGTGAGTGTGTGTGTGTGTGTGTGACTAAATACAGAAGCATCGAATGAAAACAAAAGTTGCCACACAAATTAAATTACCTCGTGGGAATGAGAAACAAACCTACAAGATTAATTAAATACAGATGCACTTATAAAGGAGAAAATAATAAATACAGATAATAAATAAATACAGATAATAAATAAATACAAATAATAAATAAATACAGATAATAAATAAATACAGATAATAAATAAATACAGAAAATAAATAAATACAGATAATAAATAAAGATGTATCTATAAAGGAGAAAATAATAAATACAGATAATAAAAAAAGATGTATTTATATGAAGGAGAAAATAAATAAATACAGATAATAAAGAAAGATGTATTTATGAAGGAGAAAATAAATAAATACAGATAATAAATAAAGGAGAAAATAATAAATACAGATAATAAATAATACAGAAAATAAATAAATACAGATAATAAATAAAGATGTATCTATAAAGGAGAAAATAAATAAATACAGATAATAAATAAATACAGATAATTAATAAAGTTGTATCTATAAAGGAGAAAATAAATAAATACAGATAATAAAAAAAGATGTATTTATATGAAGGAGAAAATAAATAAATACAGATAATAAAGAAAGATGTAGCTATGAAGGAGGAAATAAATAAATATAGATAATAAATAAAGATGTATTTATGAAGGAGAAAATAAATAAATACAGATAATAAATAATACAGAAAATAAATAAATACAGATAATAAATAAAGAGATGTGAAGGAGAAAATAAATAAATACAGATAATAAATAAATACAGAAAATAAATAAATACAGATAATAAAGAAAGATGTAGCTATGAAGGAGAAAATAATAAATACAGATAATAAATAAAGATGTATTTTTATGAAGGATAAAATAAATAAATACAGATAATAAATACAGATGCATTTATGAAGGAGAAAATAAATAAATACAGATAATAAATAAAGATGTATTTATATGAAGGAGAAAATAAATAAATACAAATAATAAATAAATAATACTGTACTGTACTGCATAACTTCAACAATTCCTCCCC
Organism: Petrolisthes cinctipes; assembly: GCA_033782935.1. NCBI lineage: Eukaryota > Metazoa > Arthropoda > Malacostraca > Decapoda > Porcellanidae > Petrolisthes > Petrolisthes cinctipes. The sequence continues at coordinate 23,800 of JAWQEG010003629.1, read as the reverse complement.
CCCCCCCTCCCCCCTCCCCCCTCCCCAGCGGATAACGTAACTACCTAAAGCCGTTGTCACACTATGTGGCGTGACCGTAACGTTACAGCCACAAATCGTGTACCTTGTCACACAGTGGGTAATGTACACAATTTGTATTTTGGGGGGTGCGGGAGTAGGGGGATAGGCTTGGGGGGGGGGGACTGGGGGTTACTGGGGTGTGTGGGAATAGGGGGATAGGCTTGGGGGGGGACTGGGGGGGTGCAGGAATACGGGGACAGGCTTGGGGGTGGGAGACTGGTGGTTACTGGGGGGTGTGGGCGTAGGGGACAGGCTTGGGGGTGGGGGACTGGTGGTTACTGAGGGGTGCGGGAATAGGGGGGGGACAGGCTTGGGGTGGGGGACAGGCTTGGGGGGGGACTTGGGGGGGTGCGGGAATAGGGGGACAGGCTTGGGGGGCGGGGGACTGGGGGGGTGCGGGAGTAGGGGGACAGGCTTGGTACATAGGTGTGGTCAGACAGTGTTACCATGTATATAAAACTAGTGTGACATCTCTCATTGGTACCATCGCATAGTGTGACAACGGCCTAACATGCATACGAACTAATAAACACAGCCTCTTGGTACCTATCTCACATGGCGGGGCGGGGCGGGGCGGGGCGAAGCAGGGCAGGACAGGACAAGGCGGGGCAAGGCAGGACGGGGCACAACACAGCAGCATGGATGTACAGTCTGGCTACCTCACAACAACAACAACAACAACACAAACACAAACACCTTGATATGGCCTGAGGGTGTGTGTGTGTGTGTGTTCAGTCTGTCTGCATCATAGCTGTAGTAGTAGTAGTAGTAGTAGTGGTGGTGGTAGTAGTGGTAGTAGTAGTGGTGGTAGTAGTGGTAGTAGTAGTGGTAGTAGTAGTGGTAGTAGTAGTGGTAGTAGTAGTAGTAGTAGTAGTAGTAGTAGTAGTGGTGGTAGTGGTAGTAGTAGTAGTAGTAGTAGTAGTAGTAGTAGTAGTGGTGGTAGTGGTAGTAGTGGTAGTAGTAGTGGTAGTAGTGGTAGTAGTAGTGGTAGTAGTAGTGGTAGTAGTAGTAGTAGTAGTGGTAGTAGTGGTAGTAGTGGTAGTAGTAGTAGTAGTAGTGGTTAGTGTAGTTGCTTTACTGGTAGTCATGTGATGTGAAATATACTGACAGAAAGAGAAGAAAAAAATGAGATAAAAGAACAGAAAAAAAAAAATTATGTTTATGCTACGTTTGTTTATGTTTATGTTTGTTTATGCTGTTTTTTTATGATTATGCTTTGTTTGTTTATGTTTATGTTTCTTTATGTTTATGCTTTGTTTGTTTATGTTTATGCTTTGTTTGTTTATGTTTATGCTATGTTTGTTTATGTTTGTTTGTTTATGTTTGTTTATGTTTATGCTTTGTTTGTTTATGTTTATGCTTTGTTTGTTTATGTTTATGTTTATGCTTTGTTTGTTTATGTTTGTTTATGTTTATGCTATGTTTGTTTATGTTTATGCTATGTTTGTTTATGATTATGCTTTGTTTGTTTATTTTATGTTTTATTTGTTTATGTTTGTTTATGTTTATGCTATGTTTGTTTATGTTTTGTTTGTTTATGTTTATGCTATGTTTGTTTATGTTTATGTTTGTTTATGTTTATGTTTGTTTATGTTTATGTTTGTTTATGTTTATGTTTGTTTATGTTTATGCTTTGTTTGTTTATGTTTATGCTATGTTTGTTTAAGTTTATGCTATGTTTATTTATGTTTATGCTATGTTTGTTTATATTTATGTTTATGTTATGTTTGTTTATGTTTGTTTATGTTTGTTTATGTTTGTTTATGTTTATGCTATGTTTGTTTATGTTCATGCTATGTTTGTTTATATTTATGTTTATGTTTCAGTACTGGTATATATTCACTCCTGTGGACTGTAAGGCTCTGAGCAACTCTCAAACATTCTGTCACTCATCTCCACGGCCGAGTCAAGGCTGGGTGAGGTATCGTTGTTGTCGTTGTTGCTGTTGTTACTGTTGTTGTTATTCCTTACTCCGTCACACACAGTCGCTCCGTCACACACAGTCGCTCCGTCACACACATCCACTCCGTCACACACAGTCGCTCCGTCACACACAGTCGCTCCGTCACACACAGTCACTCCGTCACACACAGTCGCTCCGTCACACACATCCACTCCGTCACACACAGTCGCTCCGTCACACACAGTCACTCCGTCACACACAGTCGCTCCGTCACACACAGTCGCTCCGTCACACACAGTCACTCCGTCACACACAGTCGCTCCGTCACACACAGTCGCTCCGTCACACACATCCACTCCGTCACACACAGTCGCTCCGTCACACACATCCACTCCGTCACACACAGTCACTCCGTCACACACATCCACTCCGTCACTGGTACCCCGTGTTGTTGTGACGCTTGTAACGTTTGCCCGTGGGTTGTGGGGACTATTGGCAACACTGAATTGTGACACCCATACATCCTGCCAGCCAAACGCAACAACACGACGAGGTAAAACACACCACGATGACGACAACCTCATTGGTGTGTTGTGAGGTGTTAGGTTGTTGATACTTGATGTTGTTGTTGTTGTTGTTGTTGTTATGTTGACACTTGTTGTTGTTGTTGTTGACTTGGGGGTGTGAGGCAGAATATCACTTGACAACAACAATGATGATGTGTGACTTGTTGTTGTTGATGTTGTTGTTGTTGTCTTGGGGGTGTGAGGCAGAATATCACTCAACAACAATGATGATGTGTGACTTGTTGTTGTTGATGTTGTTGTTGTTGTTGTCTTGGGGGTGTAAGGCAGAACATCACTCGACAACAACAACAATGATGATGATGTGTGACTTGGGACATTCATCGACGAATTCACTGAACCAGACAAAACATTGGTTGGAAAATTTGATGGTGCGAGACATTGAACATTCGCAGAAAAATTTGATGGTGTCTGAGGAAGAATATTTGTAGATAAATTTGATGGTGTCTGAGGAAGAATATTCGTAGATAAATTTGATGGTGGTGTGTGAGGAAGAATATTTTTTTTTGTGTGTGGAAATTTGGGAGTGGATTTGAGTCTGGGGCTTCCAATGACGGGAGGACGTGACGATGATGGAAATTTTGAGTTGAACGTCGATGAAAACGGTGATGGAAATTTCTGAGTTGACGGTGATGGATATTTCTGAGTTGACGGTGATGGATTTTTCTGAGTTGACGTTGATGTAAATTTTTGGGTTGATGGCGATGTAATTTTTCGTGTTGATGATTTACAGGGACCAGGGTATCGAATGAGAGGTGGTGGTGGTGGTGGTAGTGTTGGGGTTGTACGAGGGGGTGGGGGTGGTGGTGGGGTTGTACGAGGGGGTGGTGGTGGTCGGTGGTGGTGATGGTGGGGGGGTGGTGTAGTAGGGGTTGTACGAGGGGGTGGTGGTGGTGGTGTTGGGTTTGTATGAGGGGGTGGTGGTAGTGTTGGGGTTGTACGAGGGGGTGGTGGTGGTGGTCGGTGGTGGTGGTGATGGTGGGGGGGTGGTGTGGTAGGGGCGTACCTGAGCAGTGAGCGGTTAAGTCCGGGTGGGATGGGACTAGAGGAGTTGGAGCGTGACCCGGTGCCCGAGTGGATGGCCGAGTCGACTGATGTGGTCATTGGGGCCGCGGGGGGAAGGTCCCACACGTCCGTCATGGCCCCCTGAGGTGATCGCAGCTCCTCCTCAAGGTCCAACTCCAAGGACGAATGATCAGGTAGTAGTTGGTGTCTGAAAAGATGTACGGAGTTTGGAGGATAAAAGTGGAATCAGTAGCCTTCCAAAATATAAATAAGTAAATAATTCTTCCCTTTAGGACCCTGTGTGTGATTGTGTATGAAAATTGGAGGCTTCTGATTCCTCCTGACTATGCCATGAAACAAGCTCCTTCCATATAGGTGTGTGTGTGTGTGTGTTTCGTGGCAATATTTGAAGGACTCACTATCCTTCAATTTTCAACCTTACTATATTAGACCAAATCAACTCACCTGCCAAATTCTAACTTATACTCCTCAAATCCTTCAAGATTAACCAAGCTGCATGTTAGGAAGATCAAAGATTATATTTTAAAATCAAATAATAATAATAACCATAATATAGATGAAAGGTTAAATATGTATAGTATTTTAAGTATGTGAGTTATACAATGGGATATATGGGATAAATTTAATCATCTTTATATCAAGGGAATACTATTGTTGTTGTTGTTGTTGTTGTTGTTTATATATAAGTGATTTCCTAAGTCTGTGTTAAAAGGATATTAGTGATAAATTTATTCAGGTTATAATTATCTAGGAAGGTGTAATATTACCACCAATAGCTGTCCCTAACCTAACCCAACCTAACCTAACCCAACCCAAACCAACCTAGCCTAGCCTAACCCAACGCAACCCAACCTAACCTAACTTAACCTCACCTTACCCAACCCAAACCAACCTAGCCTAGCCTAGCCTAGCCTAACCCAACCCAACCCAACCTAACCTCACCTCACCTAACCCAACCCAAACCAACCCAAACCAACCTAGATTAGCCTAACCCAAACCAACCTAGATTAGCCTAACCCAAACCAACCCAATCTAAGCTAACCTAGCCTAACCCAACCCAACCCAACCCAACCTATCCTAGCCTAGCCTCACCTAACCCAACCCAACCCAAACAAACCTAGCCTAGCCTAGCCCAACCCAACCCAATCTAACCTAACCTAACCCAATCTAACCTAACTTAACCTAACCTCACCTAACCCAACCCAACCTAAACCTAACCTAACCTAACCTAACCCAGCCCAACCTAACCCAACCCAACCTAACCTAACCCAATCTAACCTAACCTAACCTAACCTCACCTAACCCAACCCAACCCAACACAACCCAAACCAACCTAGCCTAACCTAACCCAACCCAACCCATCCTAACCCAATCTAACCTAACCTAACCTAACCTAACCTAACCTAACCCAACCCAACCCAAACCAACCTAGCCAAACCTAACCCAACCCAACCCAAAACAAACCAACCTAGCCTAACCTAACCTAACCTAACCCAACCCAACCCAACCCAACACAACCCAAACCAACCTAACCTAATCTAACCTAACCCAACCCAACCCAAACCAACCTAGCCTAACCCAACCCAACCCATCCTAACCCAATCTAACCTAACCCAACCCAACCCAAACCAACCTAACCTAACCTAGCCTAACCTAACCCAACCCAACCCAAAACAACCCAAACCAACCTAACCTAACCTAACCTAACCATACGCAACCCAAACCAACCTAGCCTAACCTAACCCAACCCAACCCAAAACAACCCAAACTCACCTAACCTAACCTAACCTAACCGTACGCACCTCTCATGAGCACTGGTGTGGAAGACGTCATCGCGTGTGTCACTGTGAGTGCTGGTGGTGGTTGTGTTGTTGTGGTCCTCGGAGTATTGGCGTAGACACCCGTTGTCCCACTCCAGCGACGGCATTGTGTCATCCTGTCCGTCCAACACACACACACACGATACAACAACGTCATGGAAAATAAACAAAACAAAACGTAAACAAAACGTGTTGGTTATATATGTGGAGCAACTGATTCCTCCTAACTATTGTATTCCAAGCAATAGAACAAACACCATTATTTTTGCGACACACACACACACGATACAACAACGTCATGGAAAATAAACAAAACAAAACGTAATCTATAATGTTGGTGGTGGTATATGTGGAGCAACTGATTCCTCCTAACTATTCCAAGCAATAGAACAAACACCATTATTTTTACAACACACACACACACAGTACAAAGTCACAGAAAACATACATACAAAACACAGAGGTAATTTATAGTGTTGGTAAGTGGTAAATGTGGAGCACCTGATTCCTCCAAACTATTCCAAGCAACAGAACAAACACCATTATTTTTGCAACACACACACACACAGTACAACAACATCACAGAAAATATACATACACAACACAGACCTAATCTATAGTGTTGGTGATAAATCTGGAGCAACTGATTCCTCCAAACTATTCCAACCAACAGAATATTTATATCATGTAAAAGTGTACAGCATATTCCATATTAATGTGATTTTAAACTGAACCCATTACCTACACACACAAATTAAACAAGAATTAAGATAACTTTGATTTGACTGAAGATGAGAGACCACTGCCTTAGTATTTATATTATGTAAAAGTGTATATATCATTATAACGTGATTTTATACCAAGCCGAATACTGTACTTGAAGTTACAGAGCATGAGACTGAGAATATAATTTATACAGTACACACAAATTATACATGTATGACTGAGGATGAAATAACACTGCCTTAGTATTTATATCATGTAAAAGTGTATATATCAATGCAATGTGATTTTATACCAAGCCTAATGCCTGAGTTATAGAGTGTGAGGCTGTGTGTAAAGGTAGTGTTGTTGGTAGTGATAGGGTACATAACACAGTCTATTACCTGAGTTATAGAGTGTGAGGCTGTGTGTGAAGGTAGTGTTGTTGGTAGTGATAGAGGTCATAACACAGTCTATTATGGTACCTGAGTTATAGAGCGTGAGGCTGTGTGTGAAGGTAGTGTTGTTGGTAGTGATAGAGGTCATAACACAGTCTATTATGGTACCTGAGTTATAGAGCGTGAGGCTGTGTGTGAAGGTAGTGTTGTTGGTAGTGATAGAGGTCATAACACAGCCTATTACGGTACCTGAGTTATACAGCGTGAGGCTGTGTGTGAAGGTAGTGTTGTTGGTAGTGATAGTGGTCGTGGCCGAGAGCTGCTGGACCATCCATGTTGAGGTGAATCCCACTCCATGGATCCTGATGCTTCAGACACTTGTTGTTGACATGAGTCAGAGTCAGCATTCTCTGCATCAGACGTCATCTGTGCCCGCAGCAGAGCCTGGGAGGACAACTTAGACCTTGGTGATGAGTATACCTCCATGGCTGACGGTGGGCGTGATTCACCCGACCCAACAGAGACGTCAGAGTAGGTGGTCTTGAAGGTGTAAGGGTCGGGACGTGAAGTGAATTTAGTCACCTCTTGGTCCATCTCAATCATGTCTGTCTTAAGGTCATCCAGTTCATGTTCAATATTGTCTAGACAGGTTAATGTACTGACAGCTAAGTCATCTTTAACTGACACATCCAATGAAGCCTCAGAACAACACTCTGATGGTGCCAAGTCCGACACACCAGACACATTGGAACACACAGAGTCCTCACGTTTGAAGGGGTAGCGCCTCGACCCCAGGGGAGACGTCACCATCTCAGACAGGTTCGAGGCCACAGAGTTATCGCGGGAGAGGGACATAGGGCGCTGAGCTGCACGCTGACGCAACTTGTCCATTAAGTCAGCAAGGGAGGCACTTGATATACTCTGTGACATCCTGCCCATGTCATCATCATCACCATCAACACCACCAACATCATTATTTCTGACACGTAAAAAAAAAAACAGCAATTATTTCAACACGACTTAAAAAAAAACAATTAATTTTACATGACTTAAAAAAAAACAATTAATTTTACATGACTTAAAAAACAACAATTAATTTTACATGACTTAAAAAACAACAATTAATTTTACATGACTTAAAAAACAACAATTAATTTTACATGACTTAAAAAACAGCAATAATTTTAACATAACTTATAATAAAACGGTAAATTTTTACATGAATAACGCTTACTCAAATCATCAACATCATTATTATTTCTGACAGGTAAAAAAACAAGAATTAATTTAACTTGACTTATAAAACAGTACATGAATGATACTTACTCAAATTACAACAGGAATTTTTTACAAGAATTATATTTACTCTGTCACGATAACCTTAAAATTAGGAAGAAAATTATTCCTATATAATTGCTCTCTTTGTCTGTGTGTTTGCCTGCCTAAATAACTGTCTGTCTCTGTGTGTGCATGTGTGTGTGTGTGTGTGTATGTTCGTCTGTCTATCTATCTATCTGTCTTTCCCTATATCTATCTATCTATCTTTCTCTACCTACACATCTTTATACTCACCTGTTAATCTGTCTGTCTCTCTGTGCGTGTGTGTGTGTGTGTGTTCATCTGTCTATCTATCTATCAGTCTTTCCTTATTTCCATTTCCTTCTATCTCTAATTCCATCTCCTTCAATCTCTATATCTATCTATCTATCTTTCCCTACCTACACATCACTTTATACTAACCTGTTATTCTATCTTTCTCTCTGTGCATGTGTGTGTATGTTCATCTCTCTATCTATCTATCAGTCTTTCTCTCTTTCCAACTCCTCCTATCTCTCTTTCCATCTCCTTCTATCTCTATTTCTATTTATCTATCTGTGTGCGTGTGTGTGTGTATGTTCGTCTATCTATCTATCTATCAGTCTTTTCCAATTTCCATTTCCTTCTATCTCTATTTCCATTTCCTTCTATCTCTATTTCTATCTATCTTTCTCTCTGTGCGTGTATGTTCATCTCTCTATCTATCTATCAGTCTTTATCTATTTCCAACTCCTTCTATCTCTACTTCCATCTCCTACTATCTCTATTTATCTATCTGTGTGCGTGTGTGTGTGTTCATCTCTCTATCTATCTATCTTTCCCAATTTCCCTTTCCTTCTCTCTCTAATTCCAACTCCTCCTATCTCTATCTTTATCTATCTCTATCTATCTCTACCTCTATTTATCTTTCCATCCCTACCTCCACACATCCCTTTCTACTAACCTGTTACTCTGAGCGAGGGCCAGATCACTGTATCGGTTCTGTGGCATATTCAGCAAACGTTGTCGTCGTTCAACCTAAAAAAAAATTCACGACAAATATTTTAGGAATCTTCTATTTGTTTGTAAGCACCCTAACTAATGAAAGTAAAAAAATCCTCTATTTGTTTGTTTGTAAGCACCCTAACTAATGAAAGTAAAAAAAATCCTCTATTTGTTTGTAAGCACCCTAACTAATGAAAGTAAAAAAATCCTGTATTTGTTTGTAAGCACCCTAACTAACGAAAATAAAAAAAACACGGCAGGTATTTTAGGAGTCCTCTATTTGTTTGTTTGTAAGCACCCTAACTAACGAAAGTAAAAAGACACGACAAATATTTTAGGAATCCTCTATTTGTTTGTAAGCACCCTAACTAATGAAAGTAAAAACACATGACAAATACTTTAGGAATGCTCTATGGGTCGATTCCACAGTGGTTGGTTTGTTTTGGTTTGTAAGCACCCTAACTAATGAAAGAAAGAAACTGAACAACTGTGTAAAAAATGACAGTGTGGTTGGTTGGTTGGGGAGCATCCTAACAAACTGTGGTAATAATGCAACTACCTGACAGTGTGGTTGGTTGGTTGGTTGGTTGGGGAGCATCCTAACAAACTGTGGTAATAATGTAACTACCTGACAGTGTGGTTGGTTGGTTGGTTGGGGAGCATCCTAACAAACTGTGGTAATAATGTAACTACCTGACAGTGTGGTTGGTTGGTTGGTTGGGGAGCATCCTAACAAACTGTGGTAATAATGTAACTACCTGACAGTGTGGTTGGTTGGTTGGTTGGGGAGCATCCTAACAAAATATGGTAATAATGTAACTACCTGACAGTGTGGTTGGTTGGTTGGGGAGCATCCTAACAAAATATGGTAATAATGTAACTACCTGACAGTGTGGTTGGTTGGTTGGGGAGCATCCTAACAAACTGTGGTAATAATGTAACTACCTGACAGTGTGGTTGGTTGGTTGGGGAGCATCCTAACAAACCCAAGCCACTGTGGAATGAATCTGCCCTAAGACTGGCAAGTGTGGTTGGTTGGGGAGCATCCTAACAAACCAAAGCCATTGTAGACTGAATTTCTCTCTCTTTATTTCTCTCACTCATATCATACTTACACATTATTCCTCTCTCTCTCTCTCTCTCTCTCTCTTTTTTTACTCTCTCTCTTTTTTTAACTTTCCCTTCATATCTCCCCCTCTCCTTCCCTCTCTCTCTTTTTACTTTCCCTTCATATCTCTCTCTCTCTCCTTTCATATCTCTCTTTTTTTACTCTCTCTCTCTCTCCCCCTCTCTCTCTCTCTCTTTTTTTTTACCCTCCCTTCATAATATTATCTCCCCATCTCCTTCTCTCTCTCTCTTTCTTTTTTACTTTCCCTTCATATCTCTCTCTCTCTTTTTTACCCTCCCTTCATAATATTATCTCCCCATCTCCTTCTCTCTCTCTCTCTTTCTTTTTTACTTTCCTTTCATACCTCTTTCTCTCCTTCTCTCTCTCTTGTTTTACTCTCTCTCTCTCTCACCCTCTCTCTTTTTTACCCTCCCTTCATAATATTATCTCCCCCTCTCCTCTCTCTCTCTTTTTTTACTTTCCCTTCATATCTCTCTCTCTTTTTTTAACCCTCCCTTCATACCTCTTTCTCTCCTTCTCTCTCTCTCTTTCTTTTTTTTACTTTCCCTTTATATCTCTCTCTCTTTCTTTTTTTACCCTCCCTTCATAATATTATCTCCCCCTCTCCTCTCTCTCTCTCTCTCTCCCTTCCTTCCCTCTCTCTCTTTCTTTTTAACTTTCCCTTCATATCTCCCCCTCTCCTTCTCTCTCTCTTTCTTTTTTACTTTCCCTTCATATCTCTCTCTTTTTTACCCTCCCTTCATAATATTATCTCCCTCTCCCCATCTCCTTCTCTCTCTCCCTTCCTTCCCTCTCTCTCTTTCTCTCTCTTTTTACCCTCCCTTCATAATATTATCTCCCCCTCTCCTTCTCTCTCTCTATTTTACCCTTCCTTCATATCTCCCCCTCTCCTTCTCTCTCTCTTTTTTTTACCCTCCCTTCATACCTCTTTCTCTCACTCCCTCTCTCTCTCTCTTTTTTTACTCTCTCTCTCTCTCTCACTTACCACCTCCTCAGTGTCGGGTGTGGTGAGTGTGTTGTGATGGTGTCGTAAGGTGCGTTGATGGTGATGGTGTCGTGTGGATGGGTGACACTCCGGGGACGACTCGGACGATGCCCATTCATACTCCTGAAGTGTGGGGGGTTGGGGGCGGGGGGTGCAGGACTGGGGTAGGCTGTGGGGAGGAAAAAAGGGGGAGGAAGGTTAAATTGAGGTTGAAATGGAATGGGGAGGGGGGAGAGAGAGGGGGGAGTGGGTGGGGAATTGAGAAGAAAGGAGAGGGGAGTGGGGAATTGGGAGGAATGGGGAGGGAAGGGAAGGGGGAAGGAGGGGGGAGTGGGTGGGGAGGGGAGGGGAGGGGGTAGGAAAGGAGGGGAGGGTAGGGGGTAGGAAAGGTGAGGTGAGGTGGGGTGGGGTGGGGAGGGGGTAAGAAAGGAGGGGAGTGGGTGGGGAATTGGGAGGAAAGGAGTGGGGAGTGGGTGGTTAATTGGGAGGAAAGGAGAGGGGAGTGGGTGGGGAATTGGGAGGAAAGGAGTGAGGAGGAATTGGAAGGGGGGAGTGGGTAGGAAGGGAAGGAAAGGAAAGGAAAGAGAATGAAAGGAAAGGAAAGAGAAGGGTGGGAATGGATAGGAAGGGAAGGAATGAGGGATAAGTAGAAATATGAAAAAAAAATTAAGAAATACAGCACCCAAAAAATTATACATATATACAACACAATCAAAAATATTTAAACTGCTCACAACAACACCATGAGACAATAATTATAATGCAAAGATGTGTATGAAAATTGGAGGCTTCTGATTCCTCCTTCCTGACTACTATGCTACCAAACACATTCCTTCCATATAGGTGTGTGTGTGTGTGTGTATATCTGTGTGTGTGTGTTTCATGGCAATATTTGAAGGGCTAATTTACCTCCAATTATCCGACTACATCACACACACACACACACACACACAGGGCCCAGTGGGGCTGACTTTATTCTCTGTGAATATTATTTATCCCCCACAGGGCTAGAATAAAGATTGTTGTAGGATCTGGTCACTTTCTAGTGGATTTGACGAGATCTGCCCACATGGATTAAAAATCCACGTGAGGTGTACTGCAACCGGAGGCCTTTTTTTTTTTTTTTTTTTTCCACTGCACACGGGGGGTGCATTTCCCTTTGCATGCAGCAGTGTAAACTCCCTCCCCCTTATGGTCCCTTCAGGGCTGGTCTCATGGAAGGTACAGCCCCACTTGTAGCTCTTGTGGTAACGTGGACTTGGGCCCACAGCACTGGCTGTGGGATCAAAGCCTTCCCCCCAATCTCCCTGGCGGTCGGAGGCCCCCAGACTCCCTGGTCCAGTAAGCTCTGGTCGCATTTCCTTGGGATGTGCTTCGGTAGTCCAGGCATATAGGGCCAGCCCCTCCTTTATTTTAATTTGTTTTTTCACTGCGACCAGAGTGTACCAGGGGTCTGTGGGGCAGGAGGCCATTCTGCCCCGGGAGAACATCAACAACAACAACAACACACACACACACACACACACACACACACACACACACACAGGGTACCTTAAATAAATCCTTCACTTACCCACTATCCTTATTCCTCCTTGTGTTATTGTTGTGTGACTGTGTGTTGGTATGGTGTGGTGGTGTTGTAGTAGTGGTGTTAGTGGTGTCAGGAGAGTGTTGGTGTTGGTGGTGTCGTCGGTGTTTTCTTCGCACCACGCGTCGTCCGCCTCCGTTACTGCCGCGTAACTCGTCGTCGGTGTCCTCGTCCGTGGGTAGACTGGCCTCGCTCGATGACACAACCTAGAAATTCATACAAATGGTCATATGTAACAATGTACAGTCGGCAAAAAAAGTTTCGTTACCACCTCTACGTTAATTTTAACATGGATAAGCGCGGCAGGGTTGGTACTCCGCCGTCTGAGCAGCTGTGCCTCGTGGGCCGCGGCAATGACAACTTAGCACAAGGCAGTCCCTTTCTTTTTATATCAAAAGTTTAACTAATTTTAAATTAAATTTTGAGTGTTCAAGAACTATTACTATTTAACTATTCATCATTAAACATAAAGAAATACATTTGAGTATTTTAGAACAAGAATAACCTTGAAATACCCAGAAAAAGTAGCACTGGGTAAAAATACATCATTCCTACTTGCCTGCCCAATAGACACTGAGGGGTCCGGGAGGGATGCTGGAGGTATATATGACACTTGCGCCACACCTGACTCACCAGTCAGGCCTACCAACATTACATCACACTGTTAAAAGGATGGTAACGAAACTTTTTTTGCCGACTGTACATACATTATAAAGTATTAGTAATAACTGATGGATATTACTGTACCTAGAAAATCATACAAACGGTCATATACAAGAATGTACATATAAAGTATTGCTAATAACTGATGGATATTACTGTACCAAGAAAATCATACAAACGGTCATATACAAGAATGTACATATAAAGTATTACTAATAACTGATGGATATTACTGTACCAAGAAAATCATACAAACGGTCATATACAAGGACGTACATAATTTATAAAGTATTAGTAACAAGTAATGGATATTACTGAAACTCTGGGTTGGCCAGGGGTGGGGGGGGGGGGGCTGACATTATTCTCTGTGAATATTAGCCATCGTCCACAGGGCTAAAATAATTATTGTTGTAGGATCTGGTCACTTTCTACAGTAGTGGATTTGACGACATCTGTCCACAGGGATTAAAAATACACGTGAGGTGTACTGCAACCGGAGGCTCTTATTTTTTTTTTATTTATTTTTTTTTTTAACTCCCTCCCCCTTTACGGTGCCTTCAGGGGTGGTCTCATGGAAGGTGTGGCCCTACTTGTACCTCTTGTGGTAACGTGGACTTGGGCCCGGGATCAGAGACCTTCCCAGCCCCCAATGAGGCCCCCAGACTCCCTGGTCCAGTAAGCTGTGGTCCCATTTCCCTGGCATGTGCTTCAGTAACCCACACATATACAGACATGCAGCACCTCCTTTATTTTAATTTTTTTTTTAATTTTTTTTTTTTTTATTTTTTTTTTTTTTCACTGTGACCAGAGTGTACCTGGGGTGTGTGTGTGTGGGGCAGGAGGCCATTCTCACCCAGGACAACATCAACAACAACAATAACAAAAACAATTACTGAAACTTTGGCACTAAAAAATAACAACTGATGGATATTACTGAAACTTTGACACTGAAAATAATAACTGATGGATATTACTGAAACTTTGACACTAAAAATAATAACTGATAAATATTACTGAAACTTGGGCACTGAAAATAAAAACTGATGGATATTACTGAAACTTTGGCACTGAAAAAAATAACTGATGGATATTACTGAAACTTTGGCACTGAAAATAATAACTGATGGATATTACTGAAACTTTGGCACTGAAAAAAATAACTGATGGATATTACTGAAACTTTGACACTGAAAATAATAACTGATGGATATTACTGAAACTTTGGCTCTAAAAATAATAACTGATGAATTAATTACGGTACTAAAAACAATAATAATAATAACAATAAAAATAACTACAACTGTGGACTAACCCCTTCATCGCCGTGTGTGTATGAAGCGCTGGCATCGGCAAGGTAATGTTTGGCCAAGGCTTCACTTCCCGCTTCACTCAGGTCGGTGCTGAGGGAAACTTCATCACAGGGACTCGTAGGACCAAAATACTTCCCCTGAAACACAGAAATAAGAATACAATTATTTCCCTAAAACACAGAATTAGAATAGAGTTACTTCCCTAAAACACAGAATTAGAATAGAGTTACTTCCCTAAAACACAGAATTAGAATAGAATTACTTCCCTAAAACACAGAATTAGAATAGAGTTACTTCCCTAAAACACAGAATTAGAATAGAGTTACTTCCCTAAAACACAGAATTAGAATAGAGTTACTTCCCTAAAACACAGAATTAGAATAGAGTTACTTCCCTAAAACACAGAATTAGAATAGAGTTACTTCCCTAAAACACAGAATTAGAATAGAGTTACTTCCCTAAAACACAGAATTAGAATAGAGTTACTTCCCTAAAACACAGAAATTAAAATACAATTACTTCCCTAAAACAGATTTATAATACAGTTAATAAAATACTACTTCCCTAAAACACAGATTAGAATACAATTACTTCCCTAAAACACAGAATTATAATATAGTTAATAATTATAATACAGTTAATAAAATACTACTTCCCTGAAACACAGAAAAAATAATTATAATCTGGTTAATAAATTACTACTTCCCTAAAAACATAATTATATATAAATCTTGTTAATAAAAAATGTATATAATTATAATACAGTACTTATAATAAAATGTATACTGTATAATTATAATCTAGTTAATTAATAAAATACTACTTCACAAAAAACATAATTATATATAAATCTTGTTAATAAAATGCATATCTAAAACAGTACTTTCCACTATAACAGGTTAAATCTATATTATTGTTATTATTATTATTATTATTATTATTATTATTATTATTATCTTGTTAATTTATCAGGTTATGCACACACACACACACACACACACACACACGCACACACACACACGGTCGTTAATTATCTATCCATCTATCTATCTATCTATCTATCACACTTGACACACATACTAACCAATAACACGTGAGCAAAGTAGTCTCTCGTAAGGTCCAACACCAACTGATAATATAAAATAAAATACGATAAAATACAATAAAATAAAATATAGTAAGATAAACTACAATAAAATAAAATAAAATAAAATAAAATAAAATAAAATAAAATAAAATAAGATAAAATACAATAAAATAAAATACGGTAAAATAAAACAAGGTAAACTACAATAAAATAAGATGAAATAAAATAAGATAAAATAAAATAAGATAAAATATAATAAAATACAATAAAATAAAATAAGATGAAATAAAATATAATAAAATACAATAAAATAAAATAAAATAAAATAAGATAAAATATAATACAAATAAAATAAAATAAAATAAAATACGATAAAATAAAATTAATACGATAAAATAAAATAAAACATGATAAAATAAGATAAAATAAAATAAAATAAAATACAATAAAATAAAATAGGATAAACTACAATAAAATATGATAAAATAAAATAAGATGAAATAAAATAAGATAAAATTCAACAGAATAAATTATAAGATAAAATAAAATAAAATAAAATACAATAAAATACGATAAAATAAAATAAAATACAACAAAATAAGATAAAATAAAATAAGATGAAATATAATAAAATACAATAAAATATAATAAAATATAATAAAATAAAATACGATAAAATAAAATACATTAAAATACAATAAAATACAATAAAATAAAATAATATATGATAAAATAAGATACCAATTACCGTACTCTTAATTAAATACTATATAATATAAGATATATATTAATTATGTACTCTTAAATATTATATATATAAATAGTAAATATCTATTCTATTGCCGGTTGGAATTACAATGTTTTTACTTTCTTTACTCATTAATTTTAGGTAAATATTGAAAGAATTACCGATAATGCGTACGGTTTTCCTACCTTCATTACCCACTTATTTAGACCATTCTAAGACTATTTTCTTCTATGGCATTTCCTCCACAAATGCCCCATTTCCAAGATAGGGCATATACAAATGGGGCATTTTGAAATTAGCCTGACCTGACCTGACCTGACCTAGACCACAGCAGACTACAGGAACCTTACCTCATTTCACCACAAACTTCCCTTGCTACTTCCAAATTAAATACCAAATTAAATAAATATATGAATTAAAAATATATATATATATATGAATTAAAAACGACATTAAACTCACATGAATGAAGGTTGGATCGTCATCTTTAAAATAAATACCATAAAAAAAAAAAAAAAAAAATATATTAAACTCACTTGAGAGAAGATTAAATCGTCATCTTTAAAATAAATACCATATAAAATTTAAAAAAAAAAACTATATTAAACTCACATGGAAGAAGGTTGGATGGTCATCTTCAAAATAAATACCATATATAAAAAAATACCATATAAAAAAAAAAAAAAAAAAAATTAAACTCACATGAAAAAAAAAGAAGGTTGGATCATCATCTTTAACATAAATACCAATATAAAAACAAATAAATATAACTACCATAAATAAATAAATACCATATAAAAAAACAATATTAAACTCACATGAAAGAAGGTTGGATCATCATCTTCAAAATAAATACCATATATAAAAAAATACCATATGAAAAAAAAAAAAAAAAAAAATTAAATCATCTTCAAAATAAATACCATATAAAATTTAAAATAAAAAAACAATATTAAACTCACATGAAAGAAGGTTGGATCATCATCTTCAAAATCATCAGGGTCTTGAATTAAATCCTCCTCGAGTAGTGAAGCCAAAATACCACGTGTGTTGGTGCGTGTTGTGGGGGTGTTGGTGGTGGTATGGGGTGGTGATGGAGGGGGCGTAGGGGACAGTATAGAGGGGGAGCACCCACCCCTCCCACCTGCCCTCCAGTGTTCCCATAACTTCCAACACACCAATGATCCAACACCCACTAAGAATATTACACTTCCTGCACGTACTGTTGAAAAAAGAAAACAAAATAGTTCGTTAGTATGTAAACAAATAAAATGGTCGTCGTTAGTAAGTAAACAAGAAAAAAACATACATACATACATACATTAAATATTACACTTCCTGCACGTACTGTTGAAAAAGAGAAAAACAAAATAGTCGTCGTTAGTATGTAAACAAAAGAAAAAACAAACATACATACATTTATTTATTTATCTATTTATTGGAATATCAAACTCCCTGCACGTACTGTTGAAAAAGAAAAAAAACAAAACAGTCGTCGTTAGTATGTAAATAAACAAAAGAGTGGTCGTTAGTATGTAAACAAACAAATGAATAAACAACATACATATACATAACCTAACAAACATACATACATACATACACTACATACATACGTAACCTAACCTAAGAAGTAAACAAACATAATAATAAACAACAAACATGCATTTATTTATTCATTTATTCATATACTGTACTGTTGAAGAGAAAAACAAAACAACAAACAAAAAAGTGGTCGTTAGTAAACAAAAAAAAATATATATACATTTATTAATTAATTCATTGGAATATATAGCCAAGTATTATACAAACATACATACATACATTTATTTATTTATTGTTGGAGAGAGAGAGAGAGAGAGAGAGAGAGAGAGAGAGAGAGAGAGAGAATGTGTGTGTGTGTGTGTATTTAAATCAGAAGAGAGAGAGAGAGAGAGATAGAGAGAGAGAGTGTGTGTGTGTGTGTGTGTTTAAATCAGAAGAGAGAGAGAGAGATAGAGAGAGTGTGTGTGTGTGTTAAAACCAGAAGAGAGAGAGAGAGAGAGAGAGTGTGTGTGTTTAAACCAGAAGAGAGAGAGAGAGAGAGAGAGAGAGAGAGAGAGAGAGAGAGAGAGAGAGAGAGAGAGAGAGAGGAGAGAGAGTGTGGTGTTGTGTGTGTGTGTGTTAAAACCAGAGGAGAGAGAGAGAGAATGTGTGTGTGTGTTTAACAAGGAGAGAGAGAGAGAGAGAGAGAGAGAGAGAGAGAGAGAGAGAGAGAGAGAGAGAGAGAGTGTGTGTGTGTGTGTGTGTTTAAACCAGGAGAGAGAGAGAGAGAGAGAATGTGTGTGTGTGTTTAAACCAGGAGAGAGAGAGAGAGAGAGAGAGAGAGAGAGAGAGAGAGAGAGAGAGAGAGAGAGAGAGAGAATTGCAATAGGGGTCAGATGTAAGCCACAAGAATGACAATAGCACATGTTGTGAGAAGCAAAGAAGAAAGAAGCTAACGGTGTGTGTTCTCTCTCT
>JAWQEG010003629.1:0-2500 GCA_033782935.1 Petrolisthes cinctipes | reverse complement strand
TGTGTGTGTGTGTGTGTGTGCGTGTGTGTGTGTGTAGGGAAAGAAGGTGTGTGTGTGTGTGTGTGTAGGGAAAGAAGGTGTGTGTATGTGTGTGTGTGTGTGTGTGTGTGTAGGGAAAGAAGGTGTGTGTGTGTGTGTAGGGAAAGAAGGTGTGTGTGTGTGTGTGTGTAGGGAAAGAAGTGTGTGTGTGTGTGTGTGTGTAGGGAAAGAAGGTGTGTGTGTGTGTGTGTGTAGGGAAAGAAGGTGTGTGTGTGTGTGTGTGTGTGTGTGTGTGTGTGTGTGTGTGTGTGTTATCCCTTACTTAATTAAACCCCATAATAACAACTCTGTGTGTGTGTGTGTGTGTGTGTGTGTGTGTGTATGTGTGTGTGTGTGTGTGTGTGTGTGTGTGTGTGTGTGTGTGTGTGTGTAATATCCTTTACCTCTTATTATCAGATAGTCAGATAACACACACACACACACACACACACACACCACACACACACACACACACACACACACACACACACAGACACACACCACACATACAGACCACACATACACACAAACCATACACACCACACCACACACACAGAAAGACAAACCACACACACACACACACACACACACACACACCACACACACATCACACACACAGACACACACACACATCACACATACATACAGACCACACATACACACAAACCACACACACACACACACACACATACATGAAGAAATAAGTTACTCTTTAAATAGCACCCCTACCAGTAACACACATACACACATACATACATAAATACATACATACATACATACGTGACATGATAGAGTAACGAGTGATTAAAATGTTACTAATATATTCAGACATATATAATATTTAAAGAAATTTGTACAGACATTAATATAATATTTCTATATAACCAGGATTTAAATTTGTAAAAGTCATGGTTATTTGAATTGAATGTAGATTTTATTTGCGATTATATTTATATATGTAAGGAAATGTACCAAGAATTTAAGTTCATTATATATTCATGAATAAACTTATTGTATAGTATTATAATCCTGTAAAGCTAAATTTAAAAAGTATATATATATGAATGAAAATAGAATAAATAAATAAAACATCTAGAATATAATTGAAAGAGTAAATAAATGTATATATATAAATATAAATATATGAATGAAAAGTAGAATATATATAAAAATAAATAAAAAAATAATTGAATAAATTATATAAATAAATAAATAAATAAAGCCTCTAGTCATTAACATACTCAGGTTGGCAATAACATAACAACAACAATAACAACAATAACATAATAATTCTTCACCATTACGTCACAATCACCAACAACATTTATTATTGTCTCAACACATTACACACTCTGATGTTAAAATAAACCTTGTGTGTGTGTGTGTGTGTGTGTGTGTTGGATGTGTGTGTGTGTTTTTGAATGTGTGTGTGTTTCCGTGTGTGTGTGTGTTGTTGAATGTGTGTGTGTGTTTCTGTGTGTGTGTGTGTGTGTGTGTGTGTGTGTGTGTGTGTGTGTGTGTGTGTGTGTGTGTTGTTGAATGTGTGTGAGTGTTTTCCGTGTGTGTGTGTGTGTGTGTTTCCGTGTGTGTGTGTGTGTGTGTGTGTGTTTCCGTGTGAGTGTGTGTGTTTCCTTGTGAGGGTTTGTGTGTGTCTGTGTATATTTTTCCGCGTGTGTGTGTGTGTGTGTGTTGTTGTTGTTGAATGTGTGTGTGTTTGTGTGTTTCCGTGTGTGTGTGTGAGTGTGTTTCCGTGTGTGTGTGTGTGTGTTTCCGAGAGTGTGTTTCCGTGTGTGTGTGTGTGTGTGTTGTTGGATGTGTGTGTGTTTCCGTGTGTGTGTGTGTGTGTGTTTTTTTTTTTTTTTTTTCGTGGCAATATTAGCTCCTTGTCACATAATATTTTGTGACGAGAATAATTTTTAAGCACGACGTTGGAAAGAAAAATAAATATTATAGGTTCGTAATAATAACAATATTAATAATAATAATAATAAAAACATAACAATAATAATAACAATAACAATAATAATAATAATAACAACAATAATATTAATAATAATATCAATAATAATCATATCAATAATAATAATAATATGAATAATAGTAATAATAATAATAATAATAATAATAATAATAATAATAATAATAATAATAATAATAATAACAATAATAATAATAAACACAAATAAGAATAAATTACATTGTGATAATACTGTGTTTCTGTTTGGTAATAATGATAAAGGTTTTGTGGTATTTGTGTTTGTGTGGCAATACTGATAAAGGTCTGGTGTTTGTGTGGTAATACTGATATAAGTGTGGTATTTGTGTAAAGAGGAAAGGAAGGAAGGAAGGAAGGAAGGGAGGGAGGGAGGGAAGGAAGGAAGGAGGGAGGGAAGGAAGGAAGGAGGGAGGGAAGGAAGGGAGGAAGGAAGGGGAGGGAGGGAAGGAGGGAAAGAAGGAAGAAAAATATGAATGAAGGAGGGAG